>JAPMOQ010001879.1:1182513-1238790 GCA_026543055.1 Argiope trifasciata | reverse complement strand
TTTGATCACAGAAAATTATTTATTTAAGTTTTCTGGAAATATTATGGAAAGAAATAATTGTTAGATCCTCCCGTGAAACATATAAAAGTGATGCGGTTTTCTGTTCAATTTAATACTGAAAAAAAAAAAAGATTTATAAGCGTATTTATCTAATCAGTTTAATATAAAAGATTATGTTAAATTTATTAACCTAAATCTATTCAATTTAATACTGTTGTGAGCTATATGTCCAGTTACGATGCTATACTATTTAATAAAAAGCAAAAGGTTTAGGAAATTTAGAGATTTACCGCAAAAATTATAGAAATAATCTTCAAGGAAGTTTTCAGTATAATTTAGTTATCAAACATTGCTTCTTAACAAATTACGGAAACAAATTTTAATCTTATTACATCATTATTTAGAAACATAAAATATTAATTTGATCTTTTTAAAGCTATTGCTTCTAAACAAATTAATGAAGCAAATTTTAATCTTCGGAGTTTCATTACTAATTTTACAGATTTTTTAGTTTTGTTCCTTATTACATCATTATTAAGAAACATTAAATATTTATTTGATCTTTTAAAAGCTATTGCTTCTAAACAAATTAATGAAGCAAATTTTAACCTTCGCAGTTTCATTGGTAATTTTAACTTATATTTTTAGTTTTGTTTCTTATTACATCATTATGTAGAAACCTAAAGTATTCATTTGATCTTTTTAAAGCTATTGATTCTAAACAAATTAATGAAGCAAATTTTAATCTTCTCAGTTTCGTTGGTAATTTTACTTATTTTTTTAGTTTTGTTTCTTATTACATCATTATTTAAAAACGTAAAATATTTATTTGAATTTTTTAAGGCTAAAATAAATTATGAAAATTAACTTTAATTTTTTAAAATCAAGTTCAAAGCTCTTCCTGTATTTTATTTAAATTTCTAACTAATATAATAATTAGACCTGCTAAGTATCTAGGTGCATCCGTTTTAAAATCTGGCATAAATTTACAAATATTTAATTACTAAGATTTTTCAAATTTGAAATAACTGAACAATCATTTCACCATTGTAGTAAAAACAGGCTACAGAAATATATGCAATATTTTTTTTAACTTACTTAATTTTATCGTCCTAAAAATAATCCGCCTTCGTTTTCAATCAGTAGATGAATTAATTTTCCTGTGATAAAAAATTATAAGCGATCCAAACTTTGTTCACACACTAAAGCCAAAAGTGAGTATTTGACAAATTGTACATAATCTTATTTCCTTCTAAAAAGTTTCTGACAAATTTGATCTCCAGCCGTTTTATATAGATGTCATCGTGTGGTAAGCCCCTCCCACACGCCCTACGTAAACATAATCGTGTTTTTGGAACAAAATTGTATATAGCGGGTGTCATAATCGATACGAAGCGCGATTGTAAGCATTTCAGATCGCAGATACAGGGGGTAGTAACAAATTGAAAAACATCAACTTGAGAAAACGCTTGAAGGGTTGCCTATTTGAAATTCAAGCAACTCAACGATTTATTTTTTCTCTTTTAATGCAGACAAAATTGGTCAAAAGATGCACAAACTGTATGAATTTCAGTTTTTTTTAAAACTTGCACTATCGGGATGGTTATAGGCATAATACAATTATCTATATGAATAAAATAATTGTTTGTCTGTATGTATCTCATGCGCTGCAGTGCCGCTCATCCAATCGCGATAAAACTTTAAATACTTATTGTTAAGGGATGGTTATAGGCATGGTAAAATTATGCAGTCTATATAAATAAAAATGAAATTTTGTCTGTATGTATCTTATGCGCCACCGTATAGCTCATCGGACTCTATCCATTTCTATGCTGGATGTTTACGAGTCGGAAAGTAAAGAAAATTATTTGTTTCTGCTGAAGACGGAAAAAAACTCTACTGCAAGCTGTACTACTAAAGCTGTATCCTAAAGCTCTTGAATCATAAAGTAAAAAAAAGGAATACATATTATCTACTCTTCTTCTTTATATATCATTCAAGTTCAATGAATGTATTCACTTCTGATACGAAAATAAATATTATTCTTTCAATCAATCCTAATTAAACAAGACAGTTATTTGAAATTTCAAATGATATTTCCAAAATTATTTCTTCTGCTGCAGCAACGTGCGGGGTACCAGCTAGTGTAATTATATTTATGAATTGGCGAATACGTTTAAATCTATTAAGATGATTAGAGGTATTAAGGGTTTGTTGATTAGAAGGTTCTATTTCGCAATTTCATTTTATCATCGATTTTATTAAATTGGTCGAAGTTCGTTGAAAGAAAATGCAAAATGTTATGCATAAAATAAAGATGAATTTAAGAGAAATTGAATTAAACATCAACGATTTTTGAAAACACTTTTATTAACGCTTTTTAAGGTGGTGGTAAATATCTTATTACGATCTTAAAATAACTTTCAAACGTTGTAGCAATTGAACTAACCAAAAAAGAACAAAAATGTCATGTTCAACATGTAATGTTCCATTGCTTGTTTTATGGTGTTAATGTTTGTTTTATGTTTTGTTGTTTTGTTTTATGTTGTTAATGTTTGTTTTATGTTGTTAATGTTTGTTTTATGTTGTTAATGTTTGTTTTATGTTTTGTTTTATGTTGTTAATGTTTGTTTTATGTTTTGTTGTTTTGTTTTAAGTTGTTAATGTTTGTTTTATGTTTTTTTTTGTTTTATGTTGTTGATGTTTGTTTTATGTTTTTTGTTTTGTTTTAAGTTGTTAATGTTTGTTTTATGTTTTGTTTTTTTGTTTTATGTTGTTGATGTTTGTTTTATGTTGTTAATGTTTGTTTTATGTTTTGTTGTTTTGTTTTATGTTTTGTTGTTTTGTTTTATGTTTTGTTGTTTTGTTTTATGTTTTGTTTTAAGTTGTTAATGTTTGTTTTATGTTTTTTTTTGTTTTATGTTGTTGATGTTTGTTTTATGTTTTGTTGTTTTGTTTTAAGTTGTTAATGGTTGTTTTATGTTTTGTTTTTTTGTTTTATGTTGTTGATGTTTGTTTTATGTTGTTAATGTTTGTTGCATGTTTTGTTGTTTGTTTTATGTTGTTAATGTTTGTTTTATGTTGTTTGTTTCGAAAAAAAAAACCCTTGGAAACATGAAACACATCTTAATATACTAAAAGTGTTATATTTGGCATAGGATAATTTTTCTGTTAGCATACAGAAACAGCATATAGAATAATATTAGCACACAGAAACAGCATATAGAATAATATTAGCCCACAGAAACAGCATATAAAATAATATTAGCCCACAGAAACAGCATATAATATAATATTAGCACACAGAAACAGTATATAGAATAATATTAGTATTCAGAAATAGCATATAGAATGTGTTGTAACCTTATTTTATGTTGTTAGTAATTTAAACTAATGCATTTGGTAATTTACATGGTATTTGATTCCAGCACTTATTTCATGTGTAATTACTTTATTTTAAATTTTAAAATAACTAATAATAAGCTGTTTTACTAAAAAGCATATTTATTAGGGAAATTATTTGTATTCCATTTTTTCAATTGAATAAGTCAGTAAAATGTCATGGCTTGCATGGGACTATGGTAAATACGTTACAACCTGTTAGAAACAATGGCAACAACAACAAAATTATTTTATTTCGCTTATAAATGAGCTTCTTTTCTCTGATTATTACTTAAAATGTTAATTTTGAAATAATACGGCCTGTGCCATTAAAAGATTAAAAAATTAGAAGTAGCAATTTTTGTTTTTATTATTATTGAGTGCTTAATTTGGAATTTGTGTGGAGTCTTTAATTTGGAATTTTTGGAGGGTTTTTTTTTTTTTTAATTTTGGAATTTTTGTCTTTTGATATCAATTCCGCATCGAATTCACTATATGTCCATTTCTATGGAATGAAATTTATTAAATTAATCTATTTAAGTTCTTAAAATATCAGAATAACATATTGTCATTGAGTTCTAACAAAAGTTCAAAATTTCAAAAATCTTACCGTAATTGAATGTCAGTACGAAATCATTGCAGAATTCCAAATTTATAATCATGTAACAAGTTATTTGAAACAGAAGTGTGAAATTTCAATAGAGAAGAAAAACACAATTAAATATTTTCTCCTATTTTTGACGCATCTTAATAGAAAATAATTTTAATATATATTGAGAAAATATCTACGTTAAATTGGCGAATTATTTAGAATCATAATACCTAGAAATCTTTTTTTTAAATATTCACTGTTTTAATATAATTCATATGCAAAAGTAATATTCGCATTCTCACCAGATTTTAAGATTTCAGATTAATTTTTGATATTTAATCCTTAAAAAAATTTCATGCTTTCTCTTGTTTTGCAAGCCTAAAGAGCATGTGCGAAACTATCTGTTTAGTTAATGGGTTATTAATAAAGATTTGCAATTGTATAGGCAATTGTGTAATTGTATAGGCAATCAATATTATTCTATATACTGATTCTGTATGGTAATAGAAAAATTATCCTATGCCAAATATAACACTTTTAGTATAATAAGGTGTGTTTCATGTTTACAAGGGTTTTTTTTCTTTTCTTTTTTTTTTTTTTTTCGAATTCATTACAAAAATGTATTACTTATTACATTCGTTTTTTTTCTTAAGTCAGAGAGAGAGATTGAAGACGAGGAATTTCCGTAATTGGTCACATAATAATTCAACAATCATTTTTTAATCTTCAATGATTATAGTAAAATAATCACTTATCATCATTGTTTGTGGCATGTTCATTATTTTTTGCAATATTACAAGGAATTTCTATAATTGTTCATAAAGTAATTAACTGTCATTTTTTAATCTTCACTGATCATGGCAAAATAATCACTTATCATCATTGTCTGTAGCATGCTCATTATTTTTTTGCAATATTACAGGGAATTTTTATAATTGAAAACAAGGAATTTCTATAATTGGTCACATAATAACTCAACAGTCATTTTTTAATCTTCAATGATTATAGTAAAGTAATCACTTATCATCATTGTTTGTGGCATAGTCATTATTTTTTGCAATATTACAGGAAATTTCTATAATTGGAGACAGATAATTTCTATAATTATTCACATAATAATTCAAATGTCATTTTTTTTATCTTCAATGGTTATAATAAAATAATCACTTATCATTATTTGTGGCATGTTCATTCTTTTTTGCATTACATTTTTGTGTCGAGTTGTTGCATTATTATAATCGGCTAATCAAGCCACTAAAATTTTTGAGTTAAAAAACATGAATAAGTTATGATTAATTTCTCTTAAGTTTCTCTTGCTCTTGTATGAAAAAAGAATTAAAAGAAACTGAACTAACTTAAATTAAACTTAACTAATTTAATATTTAAAATTCAATAATAGGAACATTTCTTGTAGTACATACACCCAATTGTACACACATACAGACATATATGCAAAAGATTGGTGATAAAAGTCATATGTCCCAGTTCTAGAATTTTGGACTTCCAAATTGATTGGTATTTTTAAAAAAAATGTACACGTAAGCTTGGGATATTTTCTTTAAATAGAGATATTTTGCATTATTTTTCTAAGGCAAATACGTGCAAATAGAATAAGGGCTATTAATTTTCTATAACATTAAGCTAAATTTCTGTAAAGAAAAATTATTGTTAAGGAAGAACATAAAAGATATAAAAAGTTAAAAGTATGAAGTTAAAAAAGTACACAAATCTTAAAAATACAAAAAAAATTATACATTTGTTAATTGGATCTTACTAGTTTTTTTTATAATTCAAGTCACTACTCCACTTATAGAGTAAAATTTGGAATAAGAATTAAATTAAAAGGTATCTCTGCTTATCAAACTCTTTTGGAGCAGAAAAAAGAAAGTAAATATTGAAAATTGAGTAGAAAAAATAAATTATGCTATTTTAAATTCAATTTTGCTAATTTCTTACACAATGCACCACTTAGTTACAACTCAATTACGAAGAAATATATGAAAGAAGAAGTCAATCAAAAGACAGATACTTTTTGATTGACTTCCTGCTATCAAACATTTATCTAGCAAATGAAAAGGAAATAAATATTGAAAATTGTGTGATTATACGAAATAAATTATGAGATTGTATTGTACAAAATAAATTATACGATTTTAAATTCAATTTTGCTAATTTTTTACACAGTACATCTCTTAGTTACAACTCAATTATGAAGTAAAATATGAAATAAGAAGTCAATCAACAGGCGTCTATGCCTTTTGATTGACTTCTTACTATCAAAGTTTTTTCTAGTAAGTGAAAAGGAAATTCATTTTGAAAATTGAATAAAAAAATAAACTATACATTTTTAAACTCAATTTTGCTAATTTTTTTTTACACAATCTCCACTTAATCAATTTTGAAGTAAAATATGAAATGAGAAGTCAAAACGCATCTCTACCTACCAAATATTTTTGAAGCTAGAGAAAAGGAAATCAATGATCAATATGTTATAAACCAATAGATGCGATTTCACGGATGATTGTATCGTTTCAACCAAGTTTAAGTAAATTAAACAACCAGTGTTTATTTTGTGCTCGTGAGTAGGGAACATGAAACAAGGTCTTCAGATTGATTAATCAATGACCTATTTAATCAAATTAGATAATTCGTTATCTAATAAAGGTCATTTTTTTAATTAGAGATAACCTCTTTAACTTGATGATCTCAAATGGATCCTTAACATCAATCTTTGTCTTGCCTGAATAAAAATTATATGGTTATTTATGCTTTCTGTAGTGATGACAGGAATTGTTGAGCTGATTTCCGTACGTTCAACTCTTAATGTATTTGGCTGCCAAGATGTCATTCAGGGAAATAAGAGCAGGTAAATATGCTCCTTTTCCAGAGTCCATCACCCAAAAAAATTCTAAGGGACCACTATGAACATTACATCAATGGAATAAAAATCAATTGTCAAATGCATTAACATGACGGGAATTGTATATGTTCAATAGAACCAACAGTTTAACAGTAATAAACAGATTTCAATCACTGGAATACAAGTGACAAATGTGCTTGGTTTAATACTTCGATTGCTTAAGTCTGCAATGGAACGATTGTCCTCTGTGACCTTTTAGGGTTAAAAAGCAGTTTTGAAACCCAAGATTTCTTTTAAGAGGAAAATATCTAACATTTTATATCTTATTTTAAAGTATAGTTGTGAGTATGAATTTCCCTAGATTAATATGGTGACAGTTTGTTTATCAGCTTGTGATAGATTTTTTATGAATTTCTATATTCAGTCAGAAATTTTTATCAATTTTACAAATTTTTAAAAACTGAAAGTACTCATTAAATGGAACGTATTGATTATACTAATTTACATCAACAATAAAATATGTTTTCTTTTTATTTCAATAGAACCTTTTACTTTTGAAATTGTATTCCGTTGAAATTGAAGTACTTAATCTACACGAAAAATTGACTAATTATTATGGATTAATATGTATTAATTTTTTAAGTAATTATTTAGTTTTATTGAAGATTATCTACTCGTTTAGAAAGTATTCTAAATTAATTTTTAAAAGATTGTCATCATATGTTTTTAATAATAGATTTTATGGATCTATTCTATTTCATGGGGCGCACTGGTTACACTAATTTATATGAACAATTAAATATGTTTCATTTTTAGTTTACTTTTATCGTTTTCCTTTTAGTTCATTTTTATCGTTTTCCTTTTAGTTCACTTTTATCGTTTTTCTTTTAGTTCACTTGTATTGGAGTCTTTTATCGTTTTCAAAATTTTTCCCCTTTATTCATTTAGCGGTCGACATATATTATTTTTTTCAAAATAATTACTGAGTTTTATTGAAGATAATCTACTCGTTTTGAAAACATTTTAATTACTTGTAAAGAGATTACCATGATCTGGTTTTAATATTAGATTTCATGAATCTATTCTGCTTTACGTAGCACACTCGTTATACTAATTTATTTGAACAATCAAATATGTTTTATTTTTAGTTCATTGGAATCTTTTACTGTTTGCACAATTTTTCTATTTTATTAATTTAAAATATGAGCTTACTCTGCACGAAGAATTAACTAATTATCAAGGATCATTATGCATTAATTTTTTTCAAAGTAATTACTTAGCTTTATTGAAGATAATCACTCGTTTTGAAAACATTTTAATCATTTGTTAAGAGATTACCATGATATCATTTTAATATTAGATTTCATGGATCGATTCTGCTTCATTGGGCGCACTGGTTATACTAATTTATCTGAACAATCAAATATGTTTCATTTTTAGTTCATTGGAACCTTTTATCGTTTGCACAATTTTACCATTTTATTCATTTTAAATTTAAGACCTTAATCTGCCCGAAGAATTAAGTAACTTTTACAGATCGACATATATGATTTTTTTCAAAGTAATTAATTAGCTTTCTTGAAGATAATCAACTCGTTTTAAAACATTTTAATTATTTGCTAAGAGATTACTCTGATATGGTTTTAATATTATATTTCATAGACCTATTCTGCTTCACTGGGCGCACTGGTTACACTAATTTATCTGAACAATCAAATATGTTTTATTTTTAGTTCATTGGAACCTTTTATCGTTTGCACAATTTTACCATTTTATTCATTTTAAATTGTAACCTTTAATTTGCCCGAAGTGTTAACTAATTTTTACGGATCGACATACATTATTTTTTCAAAGTAATTACTTAACTTCGTTAAAGATAATCAACTCGCTTTGAAAATACTCTAAATTAATTTTTAAGAGATTATCGTCATATATTTTTAATGTTAGATTTCATGGATCCATTCTGCTTCAACAGGCAGAAGCAGGAAACCAGGTCATCTGAGGTAAAATACATTAATCGAACTAATGGAACTTCCCTTTTCCTAATATTTTCTCCTTGCTGATGAAGATGAATGCATTTCTGGACAAAATGAATCATCATTCATCTCTTAGATTTGCGTAACTTTATTTTCATCAATCAAATTTGAATTCAAATAGTTTGCAAGTTCTTATTCGAATCAAATTATCCCCCCAAAATTCATATTCTATTTCAAATATTTGTTAGTTGATCTCATGCATTGCAAGATAAAATGCTTTAAAATATTGTTCTTCCTTATTCTTAAAACTGGAAAATTTTTATTCTCTATTTAGCATCTGCGAAGATTAGATTGTTGTTTATATGAAGCTGTTTTATTGTATAAATTGAGTCATCCAATCAGCGAATGCCCCAGAAAATTAGCAAACTTTCAACTAGCGCAAATTCTTCATAATGATAAATAGTTTATAATCTGGTATAAAATAATAATATTTTAAATAATAAATAATCTATATAAGTAAAAATAAATGTTTTTCTGTATGTCTCTTATGCGCTGCAGTTATGCGATTCCGATAAAACTTCGACAACATACTGCTTGCACTTACACAAAGGTTATAGGCATAATACAATCATCTAAAGTATAAAAAATATTTTCAGATCTATTAACCACCAAATAATTCGCCAAGGAGACACAACAGATTCAGTAAATGAGCTAAATTCAAGATAGACGATAATATTTCGTAATTATTATATGTAAATGGAATGTAAGTCTTTCACTGAGGCAATAGTTTTATTAGTGAGTGTGAGAAAGTTTTAAAGGAACCAATCCTATAGGTCTGAAATTTTAACTAAACATTTTATTTTTATTTTTTATTATTATTATTATTATTTTTTTTTTTTTTTTTTTTTGCTGTAATTTCCAAACATATTATAGTACAATAATTTTGCACCATCTTAGTTTTTTTAAAAAATTATCTTTTCAACTGTATTAAATATTTTATGGTATAAATATATTTTTTCTATGTTTAATCAATTTTAAAAGGAAATCGTTAATTGCATTTTTTAACATTAAACTTGAGAATTCTGAACGAATATTAAAGGAATCACGAGATCCAACAAACAGTTTCTTTCCTTACCTTCTGGAAGAACACCAAACTTTACAAAATCTAATACATAAAAATGAATACTTGTTTGCAGAATTGAATAATAAAAGCAGAATTAATACTATTTATGCTTCTCCTTCATATATCCTTCAATTTCAAATCAAGAGACCCACTCTATTGACTCAAATCGCTGTCTACGTCACAGCGGGCTTGTCCAATAGCAAGTGCCATAAGAAACAACACTTATTTTCTTAATTTTCAACGTTATTGGTTGGTTGGCACTTATTTTAAGTCAAATTCAATTTGAAAAGAAAATTCAAGAAATATACAGTAAAAGCTCCTTATTCGAGCTTCCTTCATTCGCGGCTTTAAAAAAAATCCGACCCAATTCCTATATTCGCGGCTAAAATTTCTTTATTCGCTGGTATAATAAGTACATACATAATAATAAAAGGATTCCAATAGGTATCCAACCCAATATCCTTTGTAAATGCCGTCAAATGGAGTAATAAAAAAAGTAAAAGATTTTATTACAACTTTGTCTAAAGTATGTTGTTAAATTCAAATTGCAAACATAGCCGAAATCGCGAATAGAAAGGACGAGATGCGGTTCGAACAAATAGAATCAAGTGACATTCAGGAATTGTTTGAATCGCAAGATGATCTGACCGAAACCGACTTCGAGGAAATGTTAAAATCACAGCCCATTGAAGAAGAGGCTTCAACAAGCACTGGAAACGTGACATTAAATTTGAAAAATCGTAGTGAAGGTTTAAGAATGGCAAATGAGTTTTGCGATTTCTTTTTGAACATTGATCCGTCTATGGAACGAAGACTTTTTTTAGGAGGCAAATTGCTAATGCGACTGCTGCGTATCAGTCTGAAATGAAGGAACTGCCAAGCAAGAGAAAATGACAAAATTCTTCAAACCATTGCCTAAGCCTTAAGATAATTAATCAGAATGTTCAAACACTTCAATTAAATTAATTTTTTATATATTTGTTTGTTTATATTTTGTCACCTAGGAACGTATCCCCTATAATCCCATATAAATTACCATTCCGTATTCACGGTTTCTGTATTCGCTGCACATTTAAGTAACATATACCCCGCGAATAAAGAGCTTTTACTGTATATCAAATAGAATATTTCGTATCTTGTTGCCTAAAAATTAATATCATATGTATTTACTTTTTGTCATCAAATAGAGTTACTAATACTTCATTAGTGAAATAATTGAGATAAAAAACTAAATCTCAAAAAGTAGATAGTCTACATTTAAATAAATCCAATTTCAATTCAAAAATTTCTGTAATCCCATTGTTTTTTGTTATATCCACATAGTTTGATTATAGCAAAGAACTCTCAGCATGCCTTATTGCAAGGAGTGGTGAAATTAGCTGTCTATACTTTTACATTATTAAACCATAAACCCGATTTTAGTCAAGGAATTGCCGTACTGAACTCAAATACAATATATTAGAAAATCTTGCAAATTTATTTCTGCGTAAAGAAACGATTCTATAAATGAAATATCGCTTCTCTTCTTAAAAGTTCAGTAAAATTTGAACTGTTTAACTTACAAATATCTTAATTTTCCCCAATTATTTCATCAATAAGTGATCGAAACGCTTGATGGAAATAAAAATCAGTAGAAATATTTATTTGAAACTTTTGAAAAAAATTTGCATGATCTCACCTTATATTGCTTATGTGGTGACATCTTAATAAGCCAGTAACAGCCACTAGATATTAGCGTAGGATTTTACCGAATGGTTATATTACAGGCCTTCAAAAGTAAACATCATAGGTTCGTCACTATCATCTGTATTTTTCATTCATGAATTCTGTATAATTCATCTGTATTTTAGTGGTAGCTGCATTAGTGCTCACTAAATACAATAAATCACAAAATACAATTTTTTAACTTTAATCTTATTCGAATCCGAAATAATTTTTGGTTTCCTTTTTCTAAATTGTTTTGATTTAGATTTGTTTCAATAATAGGTTTCATTTCATTTAGCTTTTATTAAAGTTTACTTATTTTAGCTTAATTTCGAATTAAATTTTATTTTCGTTTCTGAAATCATTTCTTCCGTTTCCAAAGTATTTTTTAGTTTCTATTTTCCGAAATAATTTAATTTCTGATGAATTCTTGAAATATATATATATATATATATATATATATCAGTAACTTTATCATTCACTTTTTAACTACTTTTTTTCTGTTACAAAACCATCCTTACTAATAATGCTCTTAATGTAAGTCGCAATCTCGTCTTATATATAAATTTATATACAAATTTTTTTCAAGATTTCTACGAACTTTCTGAATTATAATTTAATCAAAACTGTAAAGAGCTAATCACAATTATTGCCTACCATACAGTTTTCTTACTTATTATTTTTTGCAGGAAACGAATTCCTACCGAAATTAAACAAAACAAGAAGTCACACAGAAAAAAATTTGGATATGTATCAAAATATCTGTCAGCAGTTATGCAAATCTTGCGCAATGACCTAAATTTAATTCGTCTTTAATGAGAGATCTTTTAATACAAATATTTAGCAGAGAGAACAAAGTATCATTTAAAGCTCTTATTTAAATATTATAAAATACGTCGTAAAAATTCAAATATATATAGTGAAAAACAACTTAACAAAGCGTTTGATTTAAAGTTTTATATGAAAAAAGAATGCCTTCTTGAATTTAAGATTTTTTAGAATTAATTACTAGACCATTTCCTTTAAAATAGTTCTCTCTTCAAAAACATTTAAAACTTTTATTTAAATATTATAAAATAGTCATAAAAATGCAAATGTATATACCGAAAAGCAACTTCACAGAGTGTTTGATTTAAAGTTTTATATGAATAAAGAATGCCTTCTTGATTTAAAATGTTCTAGAATCAATAACTAGACAGTTTCCTTTAAAATAGTTCTCCCTTCAATGACAATATACTTATAGATAAAGATTTCAAAACTTATTAAGCTTTTTTTCAATTCCTCTTACTAGGAAATACAAATTTTCATCTTCATAGCAAATAAACATATATGTGTTAAGTTCAGCAGACAATGAAGATTGGCGTTCGGATAAGAAACCTGTTTTCTTTCAATTTATAAGTTGAGCAAACAATTTAGTCGACAAATAAGCTCCACAAAGAGTGTCATCGACCGGAAATTGGAAAAAGGGTATACGAATTATATTAGCACTGAAAATTCACTTATCATAAAAAACAAGGGATCGCCTTTTGAAAAAAAGATGAATCACTTAATAAAACCTTTTATCTTCTTTCTTATACAAAATGCTGAGATTTTACTTAAAGATATTTAAAGTAAAATTTGTCATTTTTTATAAATGAATTCTTTGATTCACAAATCGTTCACTGTGCAGCAATTTTCCAATGACACAAAGAGATAGAAAGTTCCGATTTCAATATATGAATTATGTTAGCACTGAAAATTCATTATCATAAAAAACAAGGGATCGCCTTTTGAAAAAAAGACGAATCTCTTAATAAAAAATTTTATCTTCTTTCTTATATAAAATGCTGAGATTTTACTTAAAGGTATTTAAAGTAAAATTTGGCCTTTTTTTTTTTTTTTTTTTTTTTTTTTTGCAAATGAATTCTTTGATTCCCAAATCGCTGTGAAGCAGTTTTCCAGTGACATAAAACTGCTTCAATTCATTCAAATTTCAAGTGCGAACATGCCAAGAAACTGCGAACTTCGAAATATTTGACGTAATCGCAATTGATTATCTTCGACTTTTTAAAATTGAATCATGCAAAATTACTTCATTAATGACAATGTTGTATATTTTTATTTCATTTTTTATTACTATGAATAATTTTACACAGTACTAGCTGTACTAGCTAATTTTACACAGTACCGGCGTGTTGCTGCCGCAGAAGAAATAATTTTGGAAATATCGTATGGAATTTAAAATAACTGTCTTGTTTAATTAGGAATGATAGAAAGAATAATGTTTATTTTCTTGTCAGTAATGAATATATTCATTGAATATGAGTGATATATAAAGGAGAAGCGAAAATAATATTAATTCTATTTTTTTAAACTTTAATATTCAAGACTTTAGGGCTTTCAATATTTTTTATTTTTTCCATCTTCAGCAAAAACAAACAAGCGCAAAAAATAAGTATTCAAAGTTTCATCGCAATCGGATGAGCGGTACAGCAGCGCAAAAGAGGCATAGAGACAATCATTCATTTTTATTTATAAAGATTACGTAATATTACTACGCCTATAACAATCCCGTAAGTGCAAACAATAAGTATTCAAAGTTTCATCGCAATCGGATGAGTGGTACGGCACCGCATACGAGACATACAGACAAACATTCATTTTTATTTGTATAGATTAGTTTTATGAATTTAATTTGCAACTTTTATTCAAATTATTTTTATGTATTTATAACTAGTCACCTTCGCCGACGATCTTATTCGGCTTTTCGAGCTGTTAAATATTTGGATTCAGAATGGATAATTATTTAAAATTTCACCATTTTTACATGATTAATGAATTAAAGAAATTTTAAGCTTATTGAAGCTTATGTGAAAAATATTTTTTGCACCTACTTTTGACATAAGGCATTTCAATATTGTTTTAAATGAAATGGAAGATTATGGGCAAAACATACACAAGAAACATAAGAGTAAGAAAGATTGCAAAATAACTTTACCATTAAACGTAAGCAAAAAAAAGAATAACTTGAAAAATTAAATAAAATGAATAGAAAAGTAAATTTCCGAAAAAAAAAATTATCAAGATTATTCAAAATATCAATCTAAAGTAAACACCGGAATTTTCAAAATAATAAATATGGAGATAAATAGAAGTTTTTCGTGGGTTTTTTCTTCCGATTTATTCACAAATATAATAACACTTCTTGTTTCACATTATACTATTATATTACAAAAATCAAAGTTGAGCAATTTATAAAAATCAAAGTAATATTTTAAAAATTCCATTGATTATTCAAATGACATCTTAAATATTTTACAGGGTATGTAGAGCCTACAGTACTGATGGTACCAGGTAATCTCAAAACCCTGAAGGATATGATGTTAAAGATGGATAGTTTCTTTCCAACTGTTTGAGAGTGTGCAGATGGGAAGAAAGACAGCTATTTACTACCCCGAAAGGAATGTATAAGGTTGGGCAATACTTTTTCAGCAGTCGACCACAACAAATCCTGTCGATACTGCTACGTTCAGTGGTGGCGAGGTGGTCGACTGTATGCAAGATGAAGAAGGGTATGCGGAGTCGTGAAAAGTGTTTAAATTTGAAAAACACTTTTAAGAGCCTTAAAAGTGCTTAATTTTTAGAAAAGATCCTTAAAAAGTATTTAATTTTCTCATGAAGAAGAAGAAAGTTTTTCCTTTTGTTTAGTTTCCCAGCAAGATAAAGTATGATAATTCGAAATTATTGTCGTAAATGCTTGTTTACCGGATGTATCAATAAAAGAAACCAACAAAGTGGAAGAATTCGAAGAAATATTCCAGGGGTTCCAGTACATATTAAGGTAACACTTTATGATTATTCCCCTTTTTTATCCCCCCTTCTCTCTTCTTCTTCAACAATGTGCATAGCCATTTATCAAAATACTAGAATAACTATAAGGAAGAGGAAGTATGAAATGCGTACTATGCTATACTTATTGCATACTAATTATAAGGAAAAAGAAGTACGAAATGCGTACTATGCCATATTTATTGCATACTAATTACAAGGAAGAGGAAGTACGAAATGCGTACCATGCCATACTTATTGCGAATTGAAAAGCATTCCAATTCAATTTTGAATGTTTTCGATTTTGAAAATCTATCTATATATAAAACGCTTAAGTGGACGTAAAATCAGGCTGAATTTGTTCATCGCAGTTTATCAACACTTCGACCTTGCTCAGTAACATCAACACGCGGTTTGATAATTTTTCAAGCGAACGAGTTTGAAAAATTAACGGAAATTTTTTTTTACAATGAGTATAATTTGTGATGTATCGATTTTAAAACGAAATCGTCGAAAAACAGAAGACAGGGCGAATGAAAATTCTGATGAATCAGACATAAGAAGATCCAGTCGTTCCAAAGGCTCAGTTTTCGAGTGTACTTTTTACCCAACATTTTTTGTTTATTTCATTCCTTTTATCCTACTTTGGAATGGACTGAATTTGAATATAGCTGCTATCAAACTTTGTTTTTTGTAAATATATTTTTTTTAATTTTGTTTCTGTGGTATAGTTCCCAAACTTGAAAAATTGTGAGAATAGCAAATTTTTTTGAATTTGTTTCTGAGGTGGATGCATATCTATATAAATAAAAATGAATGCTTGTCTGTATGCCTCTCATGCGCTGCCGTACCACTCATCGGATTGTGATGAAACTTTGAATACTTATTGCTTGCACTTACGGGAAGGTTATAGGCATAGTAAAATTATGCAATATATAAAAATTATTTTTGGATCTATTTACAAAATCTATTAACCAAGGATTATTGTCAAATTAACTCGCCAAGGAGACAACAGTTTTTTCACACAACCAGTTATATGCTAGATGCTACGAGCCGGACGGTCAAGAAATTTTTTTTTTCTCTTCTGAAGATGGAAATATATATACAAATATTGTCTACCCTAAAGCTCTTGAATAATAAAATAAAATAAAAGTTACACTTCTCTTATAAATATCACTCAAATTTAATGAATGTATTCGTTTACGATATTATTGCTAATCAAATAAGTTATTTTAAATTTGAAACGATATTTCCAAAATTATTTCTTCTGTGGCAGCAACGTTCCGGGTACCGACTTGTAGTTCCTAAATAAGAAGTTACTTGTGCTTACTAAGAACTTTTCTACGGTTATATTTCGAGTGTACTTTTTGCTTCACAGTTTTTTTTATGTCTTTCATTGTTTTATGACATCTTGGAATAAGCTATCTGATTTTGTCTTTTGGTAGACTAAAGTGGTTTGGCGAGCGAGCGAAGCGATCTTGGAGGAACTGTATTAGCATTTCCTTCGGGTTGGCGAGCATAAGTTACCAGAGGGCGGATCCAAACAGTTTTAATTTAAGCTTGATAAGTATATACTTAAAGTGTGTTGTTAAAGAAGACTGATATGGTCCGATCAACGGAACATATGAAAATAGCAGGATGAATTTGAGGCACTAAAACGATATATCGAACATAGAAAAAGCTGCTTTAAAAATACTAACATATTCAATCATCATTCTCATTAATAAGTCGTTTTAGAGCAATTGCTTGAACGACCTACTACAGATATTCAACTGTATTGTAATTTATTGTGGTATGAAATTACGTTAATCGATCGAGATAACAGCGTAACATTCGGTATGATGAAATTTCAACTTGAAACCTTAAATTTTCAATAATCGTGAGATTTTTCGCTGCACTTTTTGAATGTCCCCACCCATTTGAAGTTATCGTGGCGTATTAGAGACACACTAAGAACGGATTTCTAACACATTTCATTCGAAGTGTAATTTAAAAATAGAATTTTAATGTTTTCATCATATTAAAGCATATTATCATATAAAATTATTTTAACCCCATTTGAAAGGTTTAAAAAGAATAGCTTTTGAATAATTAATATTTTGTTTGATCGATATTTTTAAGAATTTCAGAAATTAGTTTTGAACATAGTTTATAAAGAATTTTTATTATAAGGAAAATCAAGATGATATTGCTCCTTCCAATCACTAAATCACATTCTTCCACTGGTAAAATTGTAGTAAATATTGCAATGGTCAAGAAATTCGTACTCGAGATATAAATTAATCTACGTTTCATACCTACTTGAATTCAAAAATGTATTTTCGAAAAATGTCTGTAACAAAGCACTAATGACACCGACTAAATGGATGAAATTTGGCATATGGTCTGTACAAACTTGGGAGATTTCGACCAAATTTTAAGCAACATATGGTTAAATTAAATCCGTTTGTACGGCTGTTCGAACATACACAAAATGAAGAGAGCTGGATAGTTAAATTTCTATTGTATAAACATCTACTAAATTCCATGTTAAATCTAACAACGGTTCACCGCACGTTGCTCTGTACTTTCAGATGATGTATCCAATGATGAACTAGCTATTCATGGCCTAGACTCACTCATACAGAACTGAAATAGGATACAGAGTCGGAAATTTATTCTAAAATTAATATATTTTACAAATTAATATCGACATGTCCATTGCCGATATTTTTTAAACTCTTGTCATATCATGTAACACCAAATTGAAATGCTCTATTGTTACTATACTAGTAACACCTTAATATCTCTTGGAAAGAAAAAGGAGAATTTAATATCAACAAATTTTTTTTATTCAGAATAAAGTAGAAATAAAAAAAAAATCGCAGATTTGTAACTTAGCACAAAATAAAAACATCACATGAACACTATATGCATTGACTCATAAGTCACTAAATTCAACTTTTCATATCATTTCAATTTTTTTCCTCTGAAAAAAGTTCTCTTTACCACATACTATTGGAGTTTTAACCTTTAGTTATAACCCCCAAATTTTGGAATATTTTATTTTTATCTCACTGTGCAATAAATTGCAATATTACAAAAATAAAAAGATAGCTTAGTAAATTTAACATATATCAAGACTACAATACACAACTATCAAGATTTTTTTTTTCACATTTTATAAAAAATGAAATGAAAATTTTGATTAACTAATTTTTTTTCAAAAGAATCTTGCATGATCAAATACATATCCAACTTTTGTAATTAAAATTTCAATGTACATCAAATTTCAATGTTCAAATACTTAAACACAAATGCATCACTGTAAATTTTGATTAATTCATTTTTAAAAGTTGTAGAACACTAACATAACAATATCAAATCTCAAGTAACATTCAAGTCCTTTCACCTCCAATAGCTTACAAAAGTAAAACATCTGCACAACATTTAAAGAGCACAATCTTTAACATTAACTTCTTAGGAATAACAATTTTACTATGCACTGGGATAACAAAAAACACCAAGTTTCACGACAATAAGTAAGTAATACCAAAGTAAATTCATTTAATAATGCTGACAAGAGGTATTTAAATTAGCATTAAATTAAGACAATAAATATGCAGTCTATATGAAAACGACTTATAAACAACAATAACTTTTCATAGTACATATATATTCCAGATATAACACTATTAAGAGGAGTATAGGTTTCCACACATAATATTTATCATGCTTTTATGAAATGAATATTCATATTTTTGGTTTCAAACACCTTGTTGCATTAATCTGCTTTTTAGCTTCAGTGAAGCAATAGTACAATTAACATTCACAATACACACCAACACAAATACATACACAACACATATTACACAACAATTAAAAATGCATCCACAATAGCTTTAATGCAAACATTTAGAGAAAATACGATTTATAATTTCATTGCAACACGGAACAATAAAGAGTGTTCTTTAACAGAGCAATCAAATATCGACATGAGTATTAGCACAATGAAAGTTGCAGTAACATGCAATGAATCATATTTGAACAATTCATTCAAAAGGAATGGCATATTTCTTACATGCTGACCAGATGCTTACAGTTAAAGAAAAGTCATAACTGTTTTGAAACCTGATCAACTTATCACAGTTATTTTAAAGAGTGATGAACCTTTTAATCTTTTTACCTTAATAACAAAGGATAAATTAGATAGTTCCATCTCAAGTGTTTGTTTTTCACAGAATTAAGATGAAATGTTCTTTATGAGTAATTAAAAAACAAATAAACAAGAAAAAGATGATTTTAATTACAGAACAAACCGAAAATTAATCATAATTTCGTTCAAACAAAAAGAATTTTTTGGAAGGGATTTAATTTCAGAGTTAATTTGAACTATTTGAAAGCAGTTCACTTTTGTCGGCTGACTTCAATTAATAAACATGTAAAATAAAACAAATTTTAATGAAAGAATTTCTAAACTAAGATTTAAAAATAAATCCAAAAACAAAAAATACAATAAAAGGCAGGGGGGGGGGAAAGAAGTTTAACGAGATAGGAAAAATCTGAGCAGATGCACAGAAATAATATTGCATAACTATACAACTGCACCTCCACAATTTCATAGTATTTCTGATTACCAATAAGTTATTGGAGAAGCCCAAAAATTTCAAAGTGAATGAAACAAGCATTTAGGCTACACAATGGAATATCATGAATGTTGCATTAAAAATGAAAAAAGTTCAGTAGAAGGCAAAAATTAAAAATCCAAATTATTTAATAGTTAAAAAAGCAAATTTACTAAAAAATATACAAAAAAGTTTCGGTAATAAACGATGCAAAGAATGATATGTATTGAGTTTCAACAGGAATACAATAGTGGAATTACAAGTAAAAATTGCATTTAAATGTAGTTGCAAAAATGCAATTTATTATTTAAGATTAACTGCATATTTATTAGTTATACAATTTAATCAAGACCTATTTTCCATACTGAAATATCTTGTAGTTAGATAATACTTGCTTCTTTCAACTTAGTATTTTCAAATATTTAGGACCAACCGAGTCAGATGAAATTGACAAATCAAGTGAATCATAGCTTAAAATATTTTGTTGGAAATAACTAAAGCAATGGAAAAGTTCCAAAATCTAAAAATCAAAAAGCAACTGACAATTATTCATTCTTTTTTTTTTAATCTGGTTTTTAATGCAATATTCTTTCAGAAAGTATTTTAAAAACTAGGCAAAATGTTTTCTGTCAGACTCGATTTTATTTTTCTTTGAAATTTCATATATTATTGAAATACATGTTAATAGGAAAAAGCAAAACGAAAAGTATTAAATGGTTAAATACTTTTTTGAAAATTTTGGTTTGCAAATAAGCGCCAATACTCTTAACACTGAAAAGATGGGATAAGACAGATGTAAAGCACGTCATGTTTCCGACTAGTTACAGGTACTAAATTAAGTAAAAACCACGAAATAAGAAAAAGAACATATCACAGGTAAAATTTGCTAAAATAGAAAAAGGAAACAAAAGGAAAGTTCATACAGCCGTTGCTTGTAAATGAAACGCCAGATATCGTGTCCATTAATATGGATTTTTCTGAAAATTCAAAACAGATTGAAAAATTAACAAATAATCCATAAAAAAAAAACTTGCCCATTACAAGAAACGAATTTGTAACCTATTGTAACATTCGATTTCCGTACGAGCCTCGATATCAAAAAAGGGGGATATTAAAGTGTTGGACCCACAGTTCCTTTAAATAAAGCATTACAACTAACTTACAGCAGATGATAGAGACCTTACAGCCATCCAGATTTTCACTATTTTGTATGATATAATATTCCAGTACATGATATCAAAATCTTATATATCAGTTAACTGAAAGTAATCAATTCACTTTAAATAATCATAACAGGGCAATGTAAACATAACATTTCATAAATGAGAAAACAATTGAATTCAGCATATTAATAAATGAACGCCCGAAATTTCAAAACAAAAGAAATGTTACGAATTCTAAATATAACTACTTTGAGCAGAAAAACAGATCATTATCTAAATGAATCATAACTATAAAAGTTTAAAACAGCATTTAGTCTCTGAAAATATTCAAACTTAGTTTTTGTACTTATTTAATTTTCGATCCTGCCCCCCTCCCCAATCAGCATCTTATCACAGATATAACATTGCAGGAACCAACTTTTAAGCACCTGAACCATCTTAACCTTAATTGAGAGAATAGATAATGGAAAATTTTTATTTAATATTTGTTAAAAGTATACTTTAGTGTCAAACTGCAACATTCTCGTTAATACTATTTCAAATGAACACTTTCAGCAAAAAAAAATTAAAAATCAATAGACAGTAGAACCCTTGAAATCATGCAGGAATAAATATGAGAATGTATACTAATATTTCCCAACTTAACAGTTATTTGGCTCGTGATTTTTTTTTTTTTCAATCTCAAACATTTTCTAAATAAACTGGAGACAAACCTAAAAATTCAATAGGATTTTTCCATATGAATGCATTTGTATGCACCGTTGGTTCTAATTATGAAAAATTGACAATATCAAATAATCAACTGCCATAAGAGTCTACTTAATGTTAAATTCATCAAATTAGCTCTTATTTCGTTAAGAACAATTCACTTATACATTGGACATTTCATTTCTGCACTCCCTATCTGAAATACCAGTAAATATGGGGGAGGGGAATTATTTTTAACAGATTTCTAAGAAAATTATTTGATTTACATAAAGTTTCTAGAAAATGGAGAAATATTCAGCGAATTATATAATTTCATTAATGGAAATATTGTGTTAGAGCACCATTTTTAATATTTTCACAACCTTCAATCAGCATTGAATGAATTACAAGAGTTCTACTGCAGAGCAATCTAAGGATCAACAAAAATATCCTATCACTCGTAAATGTAAAGTATTTTGATTTTGTATATAGAAAGGAGAAAAGGAAATTCACTCCCTCTTAACTTTGAGTATTAATTTCTTTTTTTTTTTGCATCCGGAGCACAATTTTCGGATTTTATGCAAAAATTCGTTTATTTTATGTTATTTATAGATAAAAAGAGTATTTAATATTATAATAAAAATTGAAACAAATTCAAATATACTTCAAGGGTTAAAGTAACATACGAGAGAAAAAATAAAATACGCGCATTTACTGGACTTAACGTTTAATAAATGATTTTAAAAGAATTATAATTCAATCTTAAGTACAGCTAAACAAGCAAGACATTTCCCTTCATGAAATTGCAATCTTTATACATTGATTTAAATATAGCAAAATAAAACTAAGATTAGCATGGCAATAACTAAGATTGATAAATAAGAAAACATTTAGAAGCTTCAAGTTCTTAATCTTTTAATACCTTACAGATTTACCAAATGATTTCATAATTCTTGGATCAATATTCACTACACATTAGTTTTGAAGCACCTAGGTTAAAAGATTTTCAAATAAAAATACAAATTTTTGCATATAGTCAGTGCGGTTAAATTTTATAGCCATGTTTCAAATGTATTTATCATAACACTGAACTGTCATTTCCTATATGGAACAAAATTTGTACCACAAGTATAACTTCCTCATTCACTGTTCTTTTGATGAAATTTCAGAAATTGATTTCAGCTCATTTAATAGAATGCTGTCAGACTACATATAGTAATAACATTATAAAAATGGTTTTACAATTTTTTTCAAGATAAAAAGAAAAAAATTTGTGATATTGGGAACTTAGAGATTTTTTTTAAACAAATAAAGCTCTCATAGAATAATATACAAAACTGCTTATGAGCTTTAAAAAACATGAGTATTTTATCCAAAAAAATTCATATACCAATAACAGCCATTTGTATAGATGATAAGTGAAAGGAATTTCGCATAAACATGTCATATGAAAAGTATGAGGCACATAATTTGTGGTACACAAAAAAACTTCAATAGGCATCATAATCCTAATCACCGAATATATCTTTGACATGAATAAAATTCTACTCTCAAGAGTAGTACTTATATTTTACAGCAGTGAAAGACATCTTGTTCAATCCCAGTTAGTACGCATTACAAAAACTGTGATAAGTATTCTATTGTCCCCTTTAATGCTATGCTAAAAAGTCTTCAAATGCAGTATATTACATGCACTGACTGTTTTCTAAATTTCAGTACACAAATACTCCAGAATGTTTTGTATGTATACAATCTAAACAAATCAAATATTTGCTTCACTCGCGATCCACTGGTATTTTTCAATTTGCTCTACCCAAACATTCCACCTTTCATACATATAAATATATATACACTCATACAGTTACCATCCATTTTTTATACCAGGGTTTTAGTTCAGAAAAGACACACGCAAATACATAGTGCAATGTGCATATTTTCACAGAGTATCTTCAGAGATCCAGCAAACATTTTTAGAAAAGAAAACATAAGTATATGTATATATAAATATATAATAAATGAACAATATAAAAAGGACTTCATAAAATTTCAATATGTATGTATGACTTGCAATCTGAACTTTGGAATGCAGCTTGACATCTCATTTATATGAGGACACTTAGCATGCATATTTAACATTTAAACACTAAGTCCTCTTACACAGTGCAGCAAAAATACAAAAGTTTACAACTGAGCACAATTGTGAGCAGGATAGCAAACTACACAGAAGGAGCTTTCACAGTTTTTTCCAGTAATCAAGCTTTTACATTTCACAAAGACATCTGATATGGTCCAATAAGGGTTTGAAACACATAAAACCAGCAGCACAATCAGATTCTGGATGTTTAGAGGGTCACATTGAACGATACGGACCTTTCATCTTCAGAAACTAAAAGTATATAGATATAAATATTGGTATACAGCAACAATTCTTCAAAACTGCACATCTTTTAAAAGTTACATGCCATAATTACAACAAACAGCATTGTTTTTCACTTTGTTCACATAAAAATGAACTAAAGTAAAAGCATGCAAATGGAGAATGAATTAAGTTGGTAATCTTAATCAAGAATATTTTCTCAAAAAAGTTATGCCCCTTAAGGAGCACAATGCAATGTACTTAATTGAAAACTTGAAGAATTCAATTCCTTTTCCCAAAAAAGGTTGCCAATTAATTTTTTCCACTAAAAAATGTACATTAAAAATATAATAAAAAACGTCAATAAAATATAAAGTAGTATATTTAGTTCGTCAATTAACATTGCAAGAATTTTCCGTATTTCTCTGATCAATTCCATTTTGTCCTTGGGGTTTAGGTAGAAAAAAATTACATATTTTATTCAATTGTGGTTGAATAGAAGTTTAAATTTCAACATTACCCTATTTTATTAACTTTAGTCACTAACAAGAAAGTATATTTCTCTCCCTGATGAGTAAAATTTTCTGTATGTTAATCTATAAGAAATTCCAAAAGCTTTTCTTTTAAACAAAATACAACCATGTTTCATGTAAATATACTTGCTCGGTAAATCATACCCGCAATATGTACAGTAAAACAAAGATTTTAAATTCTAAGCACTTTATTAAAGGTGCAAGGTTTAAAAATTGATATGCGAGATTGAAAAAGCAATCTTTTTAGCATATGAAAATGATAATTAAAACTATTTAAAAAAGTAAAACTATGGTGCAATAGCTTACTTGAATGACTAATGATGGTCCACCATTAACAATGTCAGGAGGTATCTGAGACAATGGGCAATTCTCTATCCCCATGATTTGCAAGCTATTACATAAAGCCAGTTCAAATGGTAGATGATGAAGACTAGGATTATCATTTATTAGAAGTGTTTCCAGATTTTCCAGCGTTCCTGTAATATTAGGGCATCTATTAATACTAAGAAATCAACAATTTGCTAGTTAAAATGTACCAATCACATCTTGGACAAAAAGAATCTAAATAATAGATTAGCTGAAATAAGCATATTTTGTATCCTCGTTTTAAATTACAAAATTGTTTTTTCAGAGAACAAAAATTTTCGAAATAAAGTTAAGAATAGATCTTAGTCAATAACGTTATAGAAGCTCAGTTCCGTTTTATTGAGATTAGAGTTTAAAAATTTTCAAATACGGTAAAAAAAAAAAAAAAAAAAAAAAACTGCTTGTATCTGACAAAAGCATTGTTGCATACTGTAAGAAAAAATTCTGCTGGTATATTATAACACATCAAGAGTAAAGAGGCAAATACTGTTTCACCGTTGGAAAAATTGCCATTACTAAAGGTTGGTAAGGAACGGGAATATGGCAAAGGAAGAAGCTGGCTGCCATTTTGACAGATACCCCAATGAAGGACACTTCAGGCAGAAAAATATGCCGTTTTAAGATTTTTTTTTTTTAATTCTAATACTTGTTAAAATTAAAACTAATGTCGTTCACAAGAAATATGAAGAAAGAAAGACCAAAAACTGACTAGATGCAGAGAAAAAAAATTAAAGAAAACATTGGAGTGACAAAAACATTTTTGCAATGTTAAGTCCAGCTGTAATTGTACCTTGGTAAAATGTTCTTACACTCGAAAAAATGTGCAATTTAGTTAAATTTAGTAATGTAAATATTAATTCAATAAAAGTTCCCCCTTCATACAAATATTTTCTTCATGGATAAATGCCAACAATATGATAAGGAAAAATACAAACGTCATGCCAAACCACCCCGGCGTATAGTGCCCACGTACCCCAACCCCGGGCACGTCGATACCGATGGAGTTGGCTCATTCCAACTTGATATTGCTTGCATATTTTTTAACCAAACTTATTAACTCCGTTTTATAAAAGATAAAAAATGCGATCGTTTTGATACACATATCCGCTATTTAATCATTACCAAAAAAAAATAATTAGAAAAATCAGTAAACAAAATTTGATGCCAACCTAACACGGTCTCCCCTATATCTTTAATGCATTAAATATATAGAAATGGCCATTCACTTATTGCATGGGAAAAGAAAAACAGTGGCACTGAATTTTTTGTAACAAAGTGCATAAAATATTCTATAAATTTTATGAAAATAAATTAAGAACTATAGATATAATTTTGATTATGCTTACCAATTTCTTCTGGAAGACTAGCAAGATTATTTTCACCAACATTCAATAACGTAAGATTTGACAATCTTCCTATGGCTCTTGGCAGACTTGTTAATTGATTACTTTGAATTATTAATTTTTGAAGCTCGCATAAGTAACCTAAAAAGAGAAAAATACTATTATGCATGGATACATATATTAATCGTTAATAACAGAATAGAAAACAATAGATAAATATGCAATTAAAGTTTATTTGGAAACTTCATCACCAGGTAAATAAAATATGGATTGGTAAAAAAAAATTCAGTTTTAGACACTAGATAAAAGAACTGCTTTCCCATTATACCATTTAAAAAGAATGGAAGATTAAATTTCAATGAATCTTACTAAACAAACTTAGAAATAAATTGAAGCAACGATCTATTTTACTCAAACTCTAGCAATATATTTGGCAAGAAGCAAAACAAATTTCAGAGACAAGACCTAAAAAAGTTATTCCAATATTTTACATGGCAACTTTAATTCCATGGAAAATTTCGATGAAATTCGTAACAGTAAAGTCTTAAGTCTTGCAATACTTATTCAATGACACTTCGATATTTCCTTCCCTGTAAAAAGCACTTTTGCATATCTTTATTCCTGAATTTGTTCTATAAATATTAGAATTGATTTGATACTATACATAATTTTTAATAACAGCTTCCTTTGTAGAAATGAATAAATTAAAATGGTTATCAATAAAGAAACTGTTTTAAACATTCTAAAAATTTCATTCTTAATCTGATAACTTTAAATACAGTATTTTAGGAGCAGGGGAAAATCAAATTCTCCTTATATCACCCATGATGCATTATGACAAGGGAAATTAAAAGAAAACATGCAAAAGGGAAAATACAAAAACAGGATGTACATACCAATATCATTTGGGATGCTTTCAAGTTTATTTTCTTCAAGATCAAGGACCCTCAGCTTTTTAAGATTACCAATTGTTGAAGGGAGTCGTTTAAGCAAATTATTGCTCAAAATGAGAACTTCAAGTGACTGCAGCAACTGAATATCATCCGGAATTTTTGTTAACTGGTTAGTACCCAAATTTAACTCAACCATGTTTGTCCACGTTCCAATATCTGCAAAACGGAATTAAATATTCAGCTCATAAATATTCAAAACATAATTAAAAGGAATATCCAATTCATTTAAACTTTCTAATAGACTCCAACTTAAAGATATCACTTCTTACAGAGCCAAACAATGATCATGCCAATGTGCCAATTCCTTAAACTATCCAAAATTTTTAATATGGTTTCTCATAGCTTTTGATTTTGAAAATTTGTCTACTGTCGCAAATTTTTGAAATTACAATTAAAAAGAAAATTTTTGCATCATTTTAAAATACTGTTTGAAGGAAATCAGTTTGAATGTCATGCTAAAGTTTTGCTCATTTAAAATTATTTTTAATCATAAAAATCTAAATCATACAAATATATTAATAAAGTTAATGGTCAGAAGAAAAAAACTTCATGGAAATAAATGTAATCAAAATTTTTCCTTGGAAGAAGACAGTTCCCCTTCAGCTAGCTAAAACAATAAAATTCATTCGAACAAGTTTAACCATAACAGCAGGAGCACATTAAGTCTCTTTTTACAATCAAGTATCATTTTTGGAGATTCAGGTGTTAGATAGTCGTGGGTCTATAGGCTAAAAATTGAATACATTGTCACAGGACGCGAGTGTTAATTAACAGGTAAATACAATAATTCAAAATATGAATAATAAATTCATTTTTATTGGGCAATGGACATTTTTAACAAAAATCTTTACAAAATAAAGGAACTATTTCATTAGCCTGCTTTAAACAAATAAAAAAAATGGAATAGAGATGTACATAAGGTGACCCTTTCAGTCAACAGATTTGGATTAAAGTTTGCAATTTCGTTCAGAAGAATACATATCAAATTTCATTTTCGTAACTCATTGCATTTTTTAATAATCATGCTTATACAAACATTAATAGCCATAAATTCTATTTCCTTGCACATGGATAAAGACAAAGTTTCACAAAGAAATCTGAAAAACTTATTTTTGTAGGTACACTTGTCTGAAATGTTGATTTTTATCCACATTTAGGATTTCAATTTTTTTTTACATGCAAAAAATAAAAATGAGTCTGAAAAAGTAATGGTTTTGCACAATTTAGAGCAATCAAGTTTTTTTACATAATTATTTAACTTATACTATTATGCTTATTCCACTACATAACCTTCAACATTCTTATTCAAGGACAAACACAGAAATTTTCACATCATATATTTTGAATATCTATATTTAACAGAAACAGACTCAAAACCAATAACTTACCCAAAGGTAAGGAAGATATTTTGTTTTCTTTCATGTTCAACTTGTTCAAATTTTTTGCACGTGAAAAAATCCCAAAGGGTATTTTGCTGATCTGATTATGTTCTAAATTTACAGTCTGAAAATATATATTAAAAAGTTTAATTATTAAACAAGTCCATGCTTCTGCAACAAATACAGATATTTAATGACATATTTAACTTACATATACACTACAAAACTGAGAAGGTCCACCAACAGGATATGATGTAAAACAGTTTCGAGATAAGGTGAGACTTGTCAAATTTGAAAGACTGGACAGCAATCCTTCCTAAAAAATTAAGAACAGTCATTAGAAGGAAAAATCCTCACAATGTTAAAAAAATCATAAAACTTGACTAAAACAAAAGAATTATTCAAAAGATTTTCTTTGAAGAAAGAAATTAAAACAAGCAAAACAGAATGCAAACAAAAACATATTATAAATTTCAAAAAAAATCAGAAATGAATGATAAATGCATTCTTTAAAATAAGGACAAGTAAAATAATGCTTTTTGATATGGTAAAATAAAATGAAACCAGAATTACAGAAAGCAATGACAATTTTAATGTTTAAAAATATTCGAATTATTTTAATTCAGAAAGACACATAAAATAATCCATTTTACAAAATATTTACTTGTAAAAGTTAAAGTTTTGTAAAATGTTAAGATATAATGTACAGTAAATCCTTTAACAGTGGACATCACTTTCAATGGCCATTTTTATTAGCATAAAAAATTTGGCTTCTAGACATGATGCAAAAATAACCTTTATAAAAAGCTAATTAAAACACTTTGGAAAATCAACCCCTTCAAATTCACTATAATCTACCCCTCATGCTTTCCTGACTCTGGATTTTATCAATAAAATAGCAATTTGGTACAATCATACAAATATGTTCATAAAGGAGTATTTATTATGGTTTCACTCAAATAACAATGAAATTCCTGTGTTTTCCCTGCATGAGTATTCAAGATATGAGGAAATGGTAAAATAAGATTCATACGCTAATTATAATGTAATAAGACTTTAAGAAGTGAAAGAAATGAAACATTTGAAATATTAGCATATTAAAAGAACTAATATTTACATTTAATAAACAATTGACCATTATCCGACAATTTAGCAAGACAAAATTTATACATTAAAAGAGGAGAGGGATATATTACCTCTCATGCTCTTTAATTGTAAGATGATTACTTAAAAACATAACAGAAATCACTTCTTTCACTTCAGAATTCATTTTTGTCAATACATGTATTTGGTCATCAATTTCTGCAGAGTTTTCATTGTCAGTTCCATGGAGCTAATCCTTAGTAAATAAGGTAAATAATTTTGTGCGGTCTAATTACATTTTAAAATTATTTCATTTTCAGAAAACATAAGAAAATATTTGAGATACATCATTGAATGAAGTTTAAATGCCCATAAAAACATGATTTAAATTATTGTTCTTGAAATAAAAAGTTCGAAAACGGCTTATTTTCGGGCATTAAATATGATGTTTCCGGACATATTACCTTCATTCATTTAGATTACGAAGTGAAATATTAATTAAGACTTATTGAACTGACACGCAATTTTTTTTGGCATTACTATTAAGTGCCTGTTTTTGCAGTTTTATTTAGGCTTATATTTTTCTTACAAAATGAGCAGTACACAACAAATATCTTGTACAATGCAATACTATAATGTAAACAAAGCAGTACTACCAAACTGATACTATCAACTGCTCTTCACTGTTGAATGCAACCTCAAAAATTGAAGAAACAAATCAAAAAGTATCTAAATACATTATAAAATGCACACAGAACGGTTTGTAATTTACATATGAATGTGCTAAAGAGCTAATGAACAAAATTTTGCAGTCAAGTAATGTGAATTGAATTAAATGTGCTTAAAGAAACACCAAGACACTATCAAAAATTTTCTAAGTTGTAAATTCATAACAAAGAAATCGGAGGCTGCTCCATTTATTCTGCAAGTTAAATGAAAACGTATTTCTAAATTTCCTGGAATGGAGAATAATCCTGTATATATCAAACTTTGACTGCAAACATAGCCGAAATCGCGAATGGAATAGGACGAGATGGGTTCGAACAGATAGAAGCAGGTGACATTTAGGAATTGCTTGAATGGCAAGATGAAGATCTGACTGAAACCGAATTGGAGGAAATTCACAGCCCATTGAAGAAGAGGCTTCAACAAGCACTGGAAACGTGATATTTAATTTGAAAAAATCTTAGTGACGGTTTGAGAATGGCGAAGGAGCTTTGCGATTTCTTATTGAATATTGATCCGTCTATGGAACAAAGTCTTATTTTTAAGAGGCAAATTGCTAATGCGACTGCTGCTTATCAGTCTGAATGGAAGGAGCTTTTAAAAACTGCCAAGCAAGAGAAAATTAAAAAATTCTTCAAACCATTGCCTAAGCCTTAAGATAATTAATCAAAATGTTCAAAAACTTCAGTTAAATTTTATATTATATATATATATATATATATATATATATATATATTTGTTTTTGTAAATTTTGTCAGTATCCCCTATAAATGACCATTCCGTATTCACGGTTTCTGCGTTCGCGGCATATTTATGGAACATGTACCCCACGAATAAGGAGCTTTTACTGTACTGCAAATATGAAACTAATAAAAAGAACATGAATAGAAAAAGAAGCAGTAAATATTTATATACTGCATGGAAATTTGAAACAGCACAAAATATATTCCAATTATATTACATAAAATAAATCAGTACTAAACATTAAAAATATTCTTCATCTCAAAAAGAAAATAACATTAATAAAAATTCTCTTTTTCAATTTCACAAGATATGAAACTAGAAATAGACATTACAGAATATAAAAGTGCTTACTACAGATAAGCATGGAGATTAAAGTTTAAAAATATCAACACATTTTCTACTGATATACAAAATAATGCCTTGATATTCAGTCTTGAAATATTGGGCATGCCCGATTGACGATAGTCATGAAAAATCAATATCGGAAATTCAACCAAGCAGATTGAACACTTCAACTAGTTTTGAAAGGAGTTGAAAATCTAAGAGCCACTAATGATCAATGTTTCGAAGGTCATTTGATTTCCTGTGGTCCTTCAGACAGGGGGGAAGAGATCCCAATTCACAAAAAGGGGCTTTAAATTTCAGTTCACAGGGCATTACCACTAAGAAAATCTCCATTAGAACTAGCGCATAGCATACATTATTAGTGTAGAAAGGATTTAATGGCAGACTATCAAACTTTTAAGCCTTATATTAAAAAAAGCTTACACCAATCAGTTATGGTATCAAAAAAAAGACCTAAAAGATTTTTTTTGTGAAAAAAAAAAAAAAAAGCAGCAGCCTTTTGAATTCTAGGTTTCATTAAATGACATACAGCTTCATACATATACTAAATTTTTAACTCCAATGCACTCGAAAAAATTTAGCTTCACGCCGCTATTATCACATTTGTTTCTTGTTTAACACAGAATTTGAAAGTTATCAGTAATGCTAGTTTTGAAGGGTACCCCCCCCCCTTCCTTGGATCAGTAACTCTTCAAAGCTTACCTACATTAGAGATCAAAAAAGCATATTGCAGCAAAATATAGTATTTTTATTCTATACTGAAGAAAGTTGTATCTTTATTTGAAATATATTTAATAAGAATATTTATTAAGGCAGGGCCTCTGTCTCTTTGGTAATTTTCAAAATAACCTTTATTTAAATTTAATTTTAAATCGAATTTAGTTTTTCTCCTACAAATGTATATACATGGGTAAATTTTCCAACAGCTATAAAATTCAGGCTTTAAAAACTTGATACAAAGAATTAAAATTCTTTTTAAATAGATGGCAGCACTCAAATACCTCATTTAGAATATTTGCTATCGTAACTGGATAAATTCAATAAAAATTATTTAAAATTAATATTTAGAAGCCAAACAGATGGATGCATTTGGAATTCAGTTATGTGTTGAAAATAAACTGCTTCCCCATTATTTCTAGAAAATATTTTGAATGCTTAAAATAAAGCATAAGAAATGTCTGCTTGAACTATAATAAAACCGAAATATATTTTTAAAAATGAAACAAATTTGTTGCTGGAATCTTTCAATTTTGGTAACAGAAAACTACGCCAAAATGTCATGTTTCAAGCAAATATTTTTATACATTAAAATATGACAGTATTTTTAAAAATTAAAAAAAAATATGTACAAAGAACAATGAAATGCAAATATATATTATAAAATTTGATGAAAAATTATTAGATTTCAAGAAAATATTTAAATTTTCATCAATTGTTGTGCTAATTCCGTTTTTTTATAGGTGGGATTCACACAAATGCACGACTGAAATTCCAAATAAACAGAAGTTAAAGCAACGAAACCGAAAATAGAGAATATCAATTTACGGCCGCGAAATTGTGATATGACTCATGGCCATGATATTGATGGCTGGATTTTTTTTTTTTTGTGATAAATCAATTTGCACAATCCTAAATAAAAGCCAACAGTAGATTAAGGAGAACAAGAACATGCACACACAAAAGTTTAGCTAAATATTTTACAATCAAAAGTAAAAATCTTAAAGAGGGGAAAACAATTTATAACACACACACATTTTGTTAATTGCATCCAGTGCTATTCATAATCGTAAAATTTTACAATAGTTTAGAATGAAAATGAAAAGATCATTGAAAGGTACTTACAGGTAATTCTGCTATGTTATTATTTTCGACATTGAACTCCATCATATTTACACACTGACTAAGAGATTTTGGAATTTCAGACAACTGGTTGTACCTACAAAAAACACCCATTGCATCACTATGTTAGAACATCTAATCTTATGGTGTACATCATTGAAAGAGCATTCACAGATTATCATTTTGGTACAGAATTCAGATATTGTCAAGTTTTTTTTTCTAGTGGCCTAGTCTGAAATTTGCTACAGTTACACGATACAAAAAATATAAGCTTTTATAAAATTAAAAGAGAAATGTTAAATATCAAATATTGTTATATAGATTGAACGCAAAATTCTTTTGACAAATATTGCTACTGATTTCAAAAATACTTAAAATAACCAAAACGCACAGTAATTTTAAAAAATACCAACCTTAAACCGAGGCGAGTAAGATTTACCAACTTTCCCAAAGTTTCAGGAATGTCTGCTAATTCATTGTGGTGAACATCTAAAGTTGACAACTGAGTGCAATTTCCAATTTCTGAAAATACATAATGATTATATGGTGCAATATAATTATTCTAAGTGTATACAGTTATGCATAAAAAAAATGAAGACTGAGTTCAGTTTAGTCTTAGAAACGTATTTTGAGTTTAGTTAATCGAATTAAAATTTTCAAAAATTTAGGTTTATGCACAATAAGTAACTCACCAGGAGGTAAATGCTTCAAATGATTATTAGATGCTTCGAACGTAACCAGCTGAGTTAACTTCCCAATACCAGCAGGCAGGAACTGAATTTTATTTTCACGCAAACTCAACATAGTGAGATTCTACAAAATAGAAATTGCGGCAATTTTATACTAATTGTTGCATAACAAAATCAAAAGAAACAGTAAAAATAGAAAGTATAGCTTACAGTCAGATTTGAAATTTCTTCCCCAACATAACGCACTCTGTTAAACCTCAAGTATAAAGTGACTAAAGATGTAAGTTTATACACCACTTCAGGTATCTGCAAAGAGAAATATTTTTAAATTATATAATGTTACTTAGTTCTGAATATCAGCTTTTCCAATATTAAGGCATTAGAAACTTAAAAACAGAAAGAATTTACTCTTTATATAAAAATAGAAAATTCAAAATAAGAGTATTTATATTGAACAAGTAAATTAAGACATGTCTTTTAAAAGTAATTAATTATACAAAAATTAAGCAACTGATAATGATTCCTCATCACATTGACTCGTAAACATGAATTCCACCAATTTAAATAATTTTACTTCAAATATTTAGAACAGAACAAGATTTAATCAGAAACTATTTCAGATAAAGAAAGTAATACATGGAATCTTATTACCTAAAACAATGCAAAAATTAATGCAATTTAAAAATACTGTTCATATATTCGAGCTGAGTAAGCAATATCTAGGCTAACATGCGTTTTTGCTTTGGGAAAGGGATTATGAGTAGAATGAATTTATAACAATCTAAATAAAAACAATTTTACTAATTGACATGTGTATGCAATGTTGGAGTAATAATGAACATTTTTATGTGGCCTGACCATCAATTTAGACCATTAAATTTTATTTCATTAATAACAAGTTCCTTTAATACATCATTTCGCTGCAGATACATTTCACTTCCAATAAATTTAATAAAAAACAGTATCATTCTCCAAACGTGAATTAATATTTAATATTACATACAATTTATAAAATCACTTATTTCTCCCCCTTTCTTAATGCACAACTGAGCAAAACACTTTTCACTCTTAATATTTTTCAGAACATCAATACCTAGCTAAACAATCATTCAAGAAAACAATCTGAGGTGTGGTGACCTGCATATATTTGTAAATTTACAGGAAAATGAACCTTAACACGACAAGACTAATAACCCTGAAAAAAGCAACAATACTTTATATAAGTTTTCTATGAAATATTAGCGCTTCTTTAAATTTTTAAAGATGCATAAAAAGGCCTCTCAAGGACAGAGGAGAAAAAAATGATGCAAGTCAAAGCGAACACAAATCAACATTATAATGAAATTATTGAATCAATACTTGTTTATCCTTCAAATACAAATCAGATTTCAATATCTTTCTTTTAAATTATGACAAAAATATCAAAATAACAATGAAATACTATTAAATACTTTTTAAAAAAATTCCTCAAGAAAAATTTGGTTAAGAAAAAAATTTAAAAACTTCATACATTATATTTTGAAAATCTTTCAATATATGTTAAAAGATAAAGATTACTTTAGTAGCCTGATTACTCTTGCAAGGATAAAAAAATTATGACACTTAAATTCAAAATCCAACATATATGTAGTGCAAAGGAATCAAAGAATTGATTTGACAAGATTATGGATTTTATTTTTTGCAAAATAACCTTATTACTTCCAGGGTATCTTTTGTTACACTTACTGCATTTGACTAATCAGCAATTCCATTCCTGGAAGTCAGATATAACGATAATCGCACAGAAATAGACCAGAAGAGTAAGGCAAAAGAGGCAAGAAATTTATGTTAAAAACCGTAGCACTGAGATGACTACAAAAGTACTTTGTATTGATGGAAAAACTAAAAACCCATGCGCCAAAAATCATTTTATGCTTGTAGTACAAACTTTTTTAGAGCCTCCATAAAAAATAAAGAAACTTATTAATAGATTGATCTGGTGGAGTGGACTCTGAATAATTTGACCGTTTGGTTTCTAAATTATAACCAGAGTACGATTTAAAACCACAATGGTATAATGAAATGCTCACAGAAATTGAAGACAGTTTGGAGTTCTTTCATACCATGAAATGCTTTGGATCACTAACTCTTCTTTGTTAATATATCTGAAAAATAAATACAAATCTGAAAATTATTGTTCTTCCCATCACTTCAATTAAAGTTTGGTAACCAAAATCTAAAACAATCCAGTTAACACCATGACAAATTCAGTTCTTTGTCTTCAAACAAATAATTGTTTTCAACATTTTTATCTGCTTGAGAAGTAGAACATTCAAAAAGTGGTTTGTCAACTACTGCTATGATTTTATTTTTGAAATAAAAAAAAAAGCTCTTTTATACTTTTCTCCAAAGACATTTTTAACATAATTCCTGCCAATCTTTTTCAAAAAAACCGAACATTTCCCAATTTATTTAACTGAATTTCCTTAAGATGAGTAGAAAGCAAAACAATTTTGTCAAAAAATTCCCTAGAGATAGATAACATCTTCCTAAGCAATAGCATATGCAGACTAGAACTCGCAAGCAATACACCATTAATGGGGGGGACACTATATAACTTCAGTCATAGCAGCAGCATCCTGAAAACTTCTAGGTACTTCGTTTATAGATGCAAATAGAAAACTGTAGGAGTTTGAGAAGGAAATTAATCAGTATAGGCTTGTAAATGAAATGTTACTATCCCATATATGGGTATGGATGTATTAAATAATATTGAATACGAGACAGAAGCTTTTAAAAAAAACTAATATTTTTGAACAAATTAATCATCGTTAATATGCAGTATGATAAAATTTAATAAATAATAAAGCTATATCCTTTTATGTTGCTTTGTTAAAGCTCTAAGAAGAATAAAAACACAGATTACACTATTTACCAGTGATGTAGCTGACCAAACTTTCTACATACAGCTAACTTCAATTACAATTATAGAGCTATTTAATTATATCTTTTCAAGACAAACTTAATTGCTTATAAAGCAAGAAAAAATTAAGATGTTAAAAGAACAAATTAATGAATTAATTGCATTCAATGGATGATCAATAAAGCATAGATGAAATTGATTATCATGTCTTATTTCTACTACTTACAACTTCATAAAAATATAAATACTAATAAATCAATAGAAGTCCTCACTATGCTTATAAAAAATGCCTAAACTTTTTAATTTCATTTTATTTGCACATGTAAATTTTCATGTGGAATATACAATGATAATTACAATTACATGTGGAATATACAATGATAATTACAATTACTTACCTCATTGAGCTTATTATGTCTTAGATCTAGAACTTTCAAAGCCTTTAAGTTTACTAGGGTATCAGGTAAACTAGTCAATGAATTTTCACTCAGAGCCAGTGTCCTCAAATTTACCAGACAACCAATTTCAGCTGGCAATGAAGTTAGTTTGTTGCCATACAAATAAAATTCAGTCAGATGAGTTAAATCTCGTACTGATGATGGAAGAACACTTATCTGCAGAAAGGAAAAAATACCATAAAATAGAATGCCATCAATGTACATAGTTTATTTGCTGCAAAAATTGATAGACATTTTTAATTCTTACTTACATTAGATTTACTTAAATCCAATCTTGTTGCACCCTCTTCCTTACAACGTAAAAATTCTTTGGCAACATCCTACAAAAAATATAATTTCATTCATGAACATTTTAGAAATTCACTATCATAACTTTAAAAACATACAGCTGAATTTCAAACAAGATTTGCATAACATTTGATTAAGTAAAATGTGCTGGTTTTCAATTAATATATATTACAAGATTTTAGATAAATTTTATTCAAAATTGAGAATTCTTTAAAAAAGGTGTTCCCCAAATATCTTTGAATTACAGGGGGGGGGAATGAGAGTTATAAACATATCTCTATTAAATAAATTTAAAATCTTTAATTTAAATCTAAGTAATCACTAATCAAGATTATCAATACTTCCTTCATATTTCAATAATGCCAACAAGATAAAATATCCTTAAATTAAGTGTTTCTACAAATTAAGTTTTCTATTGACTAAAAGAACAATGAGCTTCAGTTTTCTGAAATTATACTTATGATTTTAAAATTTTCCCATTTTTAAACGTAAAAATATGCAAATGGTGGATTCGGAAATCAACAAAATGATGGTAGTTTGAATGAGAACAATCACCCCAATGAGTTAATAGATATTTTTACAAGATCAACACAATCCAAAAGACAAATTATAGTTGCCAGACATCGGAATCAATTTCTGGAGCCTGGAAAAAAAATTTTCTGGAGCCTCCAAAAGGAGCAGATAAAACTCAGAAAAGAGCAATTATTATTAAATGTTGACTGTCAGGAGTTGAAATATGAAACTCACCAACAATACATTAGTAAAAAGAACCAAAGTTTCAATCCTTAAGGCAAATTGATATTACAGACTTGCATGTTTGCCCGAATATAGCATGTTTCATTAATAGTGAGATACCCTGCAGCCAGTGTTAAGTAAGCAAAACATAATTCAAGCAGAAATGACTGTAGTAATAATCTTTATGTACATCTTATTCTGATAATAAGCATTTATCACTTAGAGGGAACACAAGCATTCAAGTGAGTAAGTGTCAAAATTGTAGGGAGTAGATTGTTTTGCTCTCTCATATTAGTTTGAGGGTTCTCTTGAACACATTATTCCTAGTTAGAATCATTTTCTGGCTTTTGTTTATAAACAAAGTGTCAAGTTACAAAGTCTGTCACTGAGGTAACAATTCTTCACATTTCTCTATCTAAAGCTTCATTGTAAAACAGTTTCCAATTATGCTAGCTGATACCCAATACCACAAGCAACAGACATATCACTTCAAGAAGAGTTGTTTTCAACCAATTATTTGCAATATTTTCACCACCATCTTCAAAGCTCTGAATCTCGTTTCTTGCTAATAATACATCTTTATAGACTAAAAATCGTAATATCTTTTAGACAATCCTATGATCGTAAAATTGAATTAATGATGCATTGGTTGGCAAAAATGCAAAATTGATTTAGTCTTAAAAACATGTTCAAAACATGCTGTATTGGGACTGAGCAGTTGCCCATTAAAAGCAGATTTTTTACAATTTAGTTATTTCACTACAGTAACCAGTAAATGAATATACTGGATGTTATCCAAGCAGAGTTGTCAGTAAAGTATTAAGCTAGAAACTTTTTTTCATATTTCTCAAAACATGGATTTTAGCTTTTACTGATCTTTAAAAGTTATTTATCTCCAGTTATGCTGATGCAACACCACTAGTAAAGCTGATCCTTTAATATTTACTACCTCCTCCTTGAAAATATATTCATTTGGACTGCATACAACCTTAGAATCAAATCAGTTTTGGTCACTCTTTTTCCTCTTTGATTTGCCACTACAACATCAAGTGGCTTCAGTTCTCTATGGATTTGCTAGAAAACAAATATTTTCCCACTTTCAGAAATGATGAGATCATCCAGCAGAATTATTTTTGGTCCAGGTTTAGTGCTTAATTTTCAACATTTTATCTAATCACTCATGAGGATGTTATATCAAACAGTTTAAGCTAATATTTCAGGGCCTTTTTAACTGCACCTCTTTCACTTACAATCACTGTTTTGATTTCCTTCAATTCACTTCAATACAACTTCAATTTTTCAAAATTTAGCAAAGAGACTTGAGAATATAATAATCAGTTTTAAAACAGTTTGGACAAATAAATGTGAAGCTGATCTCTGCCCACTGACTGGATGACCTTAAAAGTAAGACCTGAATTCTTGACAGAGCTGAATGATGTTAATAAGGAAAAATTATCTACATATTTCCTTAAAGTAGGAGTGAGGAATTACTTGAATATCAACCTTTAATCATCTTTCATATTCAATCTGCATTAATGAGCCAATTCTCTCCTTCAAAACTAATAACATTAAACAACAGTGATCATGGTAAACAAATATTTTTCTGCACATTTAAATGAGTTACCTTGGCACCAGAGGCTTTTGATAGAATATAATTAATTACCAGTGTTCACAGTACTCATTTTTGCATGATGCAAAAACTATACACCTTTTAACCTAAACTATTTTTTTTTAAGTACAAAACCCTTCATTTTTTTACCAAGTAACCTTTCCCTCACATACCATATAGGCGTGGAGAATCTTTCAACTATCAAAAAGTTTTTTTTATTAAGAGTTGTCAAGACTTAACACAGCACATAGAAAGAATGAAAACATTACTTTTACAAGCTGGGCATTGAAATCAGTTTACGATGAGCTAGTTTTAAAGAATATAATTTAATCAATTTTTAAAAATTCTTTATGAAATTTTAACAACCAAACATAACTCACTAGATATAATTGCTGGCAAGAGTTAACAGATCCCATTTACTTAATTCCAGGTTCTGCATTATTTTGCAGACCTTTGTCGAATTTTCTATTACAAAGAGCCTGTCATAAGTAGGTTCTTTCAAAAGGAAAATACATTAGAACTTCTGATTTATATAGTATACCCAAAAATCAACCAAATTATGTTTAAACCTATACTAGAGCATATCTTTTTGTGAAATTAGACTGAAATAAGACAAAATGGAACAAGAAATTGTGTATTTACCCGTATGTTAACGAGAAAGGAGAGATGCAAATTTAATTTACTATTTCATTTAAGAACAATAAAGTCCTGAAACAGTTTAAAGGAGAAAAAAAGGCATGGCTATTTATATTCTCATGGACAGTTAAACATTTTACCAGAAGCCTTTTATTATACTATTAAGGGCAAATCATATTGTGAATGTTTCATTTAAAATATGTACAAATTAAAAATCTCTACCTAAATTTAATACACTATTATGTTTTATTTAAACATCAGGCAATATTCAGAATTTGATTTCATATTATCTGGAAATAAGATTTTATGAAACAAGAGAACAATCATTTTTTCAAAATGATAGACATAATTCAGTAAAGAAGAAGCATTAAATTGTGTTCCTACAATGTATTTTCTTTTATAAAAACATTTCAAATACTTTAAAGACTATAAATACTGCATATAAGAAACAAGAGTATATGATCAGTACAAAATATTTTAACAGAAGAAAATCTGTTGCAGATAAATCAATCTGGTTCTTGTGTTCTCAACCTAACCATTAACATATGGATTAAATCAGAGAATTGACTACAAGTGACTGTTGCTTGACATTTAGAGGCAGTACTAAACAAGTTTCTATATTGAAAAAAAGCTCAATTGTGATGCAGCAACTCGTAGGTCTTGCACCATGATAATGCCCCTTCTTATAATGCTATTTCTGAATTTTTAACTAACAAAATCAATAAATAGAAAATCATCCCTCAAACTCCATATTAATTAGATATAATACTGTGACCACCTTCTGCACTGCAAAAAAAAAATAATATCTTGCGTCACAAATCTGAGACTAATAGCAATAAAATAAAATTTAAACTTTTTACGATCCCCCCCAAAGGATTTTATAAAAATGACTTTCAACATATTCTCAGAAATGAAAGAAATACACTGCAGTCAGAAGAAATTTAAAAGAAATATTGACCAATAAATTGATACCCTTTTTGACATTCTCAACAAAGTTGTACATATGAAAGCATCAAATTTCAAAATTCCTGATAAACACAGATAGTTTTCAAAAATATATAAGCATTTAATGCTTTTAAGTCGTATCAAATGACAAGATGGTAATTTTAGGAAATTTAAATCTTCAAAAGGAGTAAGTAGTAATCTTGAATTATAATAGAAAAAGAATTCTTTTCTACGTTAAATGTTATTAGAAGGATAATATCTTAGAAACAATACTTTCAGATGTTCACTGAATAAGTATACGGCACACTCTGACAAGCATTAAATGATTTCTTAACTTGGCATATTCAACAGCATATAAATTTTTATATCATAAAGCAAGTTTTATTACCAAATCAGCCTGAATAGAACCCTTTTTCTTTGAAGTCCTCTTGGCTTTATTTGTTCCAGGGTGAGTGACTGTCACTTGCTTTGGGCGAGCAGAAAAATCTGCACTCTTCTCATCTCTTCCTAAAGAACCTGAGCTCAGTTTCTTTTCCTAATTTTATAAAGAAAACATACTTATGACAATTATGCACTAAATAAAATAATTCAAAGAAACCAATAATTTTACAAGATATAAAATAAAAACATATACCCATTAAATATATAATAAGGTTTATAAATTGATATAATAAAAATCAATGAATTTCATAGCGTTTTAAAATAAGCTAACTGATATAGAATTTCTCCAAATAAAATATCTATTAAGATTTAAATATGTGGCGACTTTCACCTTGCCACCTATTCCATTAGTGTATGGAACAATATTCCTCACGAATCCTTTTTATTACAGAATTCAATCTTTAACAGCAAGATTAACTTTCCGACAAAAATCAAAGTAAATTTAAATATATAAGAAATAAAGGAAAATAATCTTTTTATGAATTAAATTTTTTACTTCAAGTCACTAATGCATTAAAGCAATTATTATCACTATTAATCACTTAAACATTTTTAAAACAAGAAGATGCAAACATAAATGTGCAACGTAGTAAATAACAAATGCATATAATTCAACCTCATTGTTAACATTTCCTTACAAATATCTATTAAAACTCTACAGTATACAATAGTAAATTCTTTCAATAATAATATTAAATATGTCAATCAAATCCTTAAAGGATAAATTATTTTTGAAAATCTATTATTTAAATATCAATCAAGAAAACCTTATGAACTTAGACATGAAGAATAATGTCAGAATCATTACAAATATAGGCATTTGAATTCAAGCAAAATAAGACTCCATTAGGCCTATCTGGGATTGTTTAACACCTTGACTCTCTTGGGGGGGGGGGGTCAGTGGTGACTGATATGCCCATATAAACTATATTGTAAAACATTTAACATGGCCGCCAACATATTAAACAGACACAAGACAATCGTAGTTTCAGACAGCTTTTTGGTACTGAAAAAGAATCTTTGAAGAGTATCATTTATATAATAAAGAGCTCATTTAACATAAGTAGTTCACAGATAAAAACTTATTCTCGCATTCTAATTAGTATATTTTTTAGCTGTTATAAGTACTTAAATTTCTAATTAATATGAATTAAAGATAAAATTGACTGGGAAACTTATTGAAATCTTTTTTTAAATTATCAAAAAGAATCATAGTACTAGAGAAATCCAAAAAAAGTAGAAAAGGAATGACTAGATCTTATCCCAAATTTTTTGAATGCACTGATATAGAAACATAGTTGTAGTAGTCTAAATTTATACACATCATTATCAGAAATATATAAGAAGTTAACATAAAATAACATACTTCAATGCATGCATTCTAGAAAAACAATCATAAAAATACTCCACAACACTTTTGTAAAACACATTCACTCTTTCAATAGTAATAAATAAAAGTTACAGCTATTTTATATAGGTAATTTAACTATGTTCAAGTTTTCATAAAAATTACCATTTTCTATATTAAAAATGTAAAATAAACCCTTTTTAACAATTGATGCATTTCTGTTCATAAATGAGGTTTGGGTCTTTTCTTTTTATAAATGTAAGAAAATATTTAAGCAGAATAGAAGGATGGAATCAATATTTCCAGGTTAAAACAACTTCAACTTCTTACTCATCAATTTGTCTTCATAATAGATAAAAAGGCATACTGCTTTCTTGTCATGCAACACAAAAAGAGATAACAGGGTGAATAAAAGGAGAAAAAAATCGTACAGGAGGGGGGGGGGGGGAGTCTCAGCTTTACTGTATTAAGGTAGAGAAACATGACCGATCAAAAGTGAATAAGCATGTAAATTACAAACAGTTGGATGAAAGTTGGCCCCATACAGAATAAATCATAAGTACAGCAAAAACTTTCCTACTTCACATATTTTGTATTTTATTGTTTGAAGCTATAACACAAAATCGACATATAAGTGAAAATTTAGAAGCCACAAAATCTATACTTATTTTTAAGGTCATGAAAATTATTTTATACAGTAATAAGTCATATTGAATTTTTAAAAAGAGTAAGGACACCTTTTTTTTTTGTGCCAAAAAGATGCAATACAAACAATTTCGTAAGTACGAAATAAAGGTTCAAGAGAAGCAAGGAAGTTATATATCTGCATTTGCACTAAGATATCACTTTTGAAATGTATTTGAATATTAACCTCTTACTCAGACACCTCAAAAGGTCCCGATGCACTTCCATGTTTTGTGGTGGTGGAAAAATTGTAATATTTTAAAATTTAATTTAAACTGAATTAATTTCTTAATTTATAGCACAATTTAGCCCATATTTTCATTCAAGAATATTCTCTTATTTTCTGATCCCTTTCTACTTCTTCTAATTCAACAGAAGCTTTGTAAAATTGACAGATCAGCTAAAAATCAGCAGATCCATGCTCCGAGTGAAAGGATGAAAATTACCGATCTAAGCAAATAGTTTTAAAAAGATACTGGTATTTTGTTTATCAGAAATAACATGTGTCAAAACCCCTATCAGAATATTAATACTCTATTGGTACTGAAAAATAATATTTTCCCTATCAATACCTCATGTTATATACAACAGGAATTCTCTCTTTTTATACCACTTCTTATACAATCTGTTGCCAAGAGCAAACATGCTTTGTCTGCACATTCTTGTCTCGAGATGGATGAAAGATTATTTTTAAAATAAAAAATATCTTTGAAACTGCAATGTGCCTCCCAAAATAAGATGCTTACACACATACATTCATTCGATAAGTCAGACGAAAAATGAACACTTAACAAAATAACAATTTGAAGCAAAGAAATTTTTAAAAAAAAATATCAAAATAGTAATCAAAAGAGAAAAGAAAATGATATACTTAAGCTTAGAAAGGAAGCAAATCTAATATTAAAAAAAATTTCATATGAAACTTTATAATATTGTTGATAAAATCCCATGAAACCAACACATTATCCAGAATTTAAGAAATAATAAAACGTTTCTCAATATTATTTATCACTGCAATATCTACATTATTTTCTTGTAACTGTAAGTATTTAATAACTCTTAATCTTAAACAGACATTCAAAAAATAACTACAGAGAATATGCATATATATATATATATATATATAGATTAAAAGTAACACTAAGAATTAAAATTAAATCCATAAATAGTTGCTTAAAAACAAATCAGGAAGTATTAATTTACATGCGATAATATTTTTAATCTGGTATCTTAAAAATCTATCAAACTTCAAAAAAGTTTGCACAAAACCCTTCATATTACCTAGTAGAATAATTTATTAATAAAATATATGCATGCTATTAGAGATTTATATTACAATTTAGAAGAGTTTGAAATATTTAGCAGAAAATATTCCGAGAGCACGAATCTCAAAAAAGCCCAATTAAATTCAGTAAAACTACTAATAGCAATAAAAACAAATATTTCTCATTGAGTCATACAAAAAGAATAGTTTGATGATTTAACGTAACATAAATTATAAATACACTTGAAAAAATATAATCATTCTGCTTAATGGTCAACTTATTTAACAATATGCCACTGAAGACAGTTTGTTATTAATGTGGCAAGCTATTTGAACTGTATCAGAATTTTATGTCATAAAAAAATAGAATAAGATATTAAATTAGTTTAATCATTGCATTAAGAATGCAATGTCACGAGAGCATAGTTTAAATGGGATATCAGTTCTAATGTTTTTCCAATTTCATATATGTATTCATATTAAATAGTATTCTAAATAAATTTAGATTAAGCTTTTAATATTTCAAATCAATTTTATCATAAAATCACATAACCCAAAATATTTCTATACAGTTTAATCACAGAGCAAATGATAATGAACAATATAAACCAGAAAATAAGAAAGCAGTTAATCAAATTATCCCTAGAAATATTACTATAAAATTATTAGGCTGATAAAAGAAATATCTAGAAATTTAGTTTTACTAACAATGTATAGTTGAAGGAATCCTAACACAATCACCAAAATCGGTATTTAATCTTTTCTGATAAACAATATTTAAGAAATTATAACACAAGAATATTGATAATCACAAATTACGCGTATTTCATAGATTGATTCTAATAAATACAAGGCAACAATTATTTTTCAAAAGAATAAAAGAACTGAATAAAAAGAATTCTAAAGGCTTAATCACTCATCAATTCAAATATAACAATATTTAAAGCCATATTGCTCTTAGTTCCAACATAAATAATGAAAAATTCTGAGAATGTTCAAATAATGCCAAGGCAACAATGTGCAAGTATTTTATTATAAATGGCAATTTAAATCCATTTCATTAAATTCTGTACTTTTTAAACAAGCAATATGAAAGTAAATGCATTGAATATTAAAAATGCATTGGAATACTTTTGAAAATTTTAGTTTCACTGAGAGTCTGGTTTGTATAGTTCAAATGCTAAAAGGAGGAAGGGGAAAAAAGAAAAGAAACAATCTAGAAGAAAAAAATACTCAATTTTTTTAAACAATGGGGAAAAAAAACAATGACTTAACAGATAAAATATTTTTTAAATACATGGAACAATCAATAGCAATAATCAAAGGCTCTAATTATATTTTATCTAAACATAATTAAACACCTTTATATATACACAATTGAACAACAATTATAAAATTAATGAATTTATTCAGAACATTTTAATACAACTTAAAATTTGTTTTAGAAATGATGTTACAACGTCCTAGTATTTATAAGTTCATTAATATAAAGGAAAAAAGATCAGAATTTATCTACTGTTTGTATAGGGAATTAAGAAGATTCATTACCTTAGATTGATGTGGACAGCATTTTACTAAATATATTGATATTGGACTGATAATCTTTGATTTCACAAAAAGAAATTATTCTAGGATGTCAGAGGAAGAGGATTTCATATGAAAGTGAAGAGTTCATGTATACAATTTTTATGCACGAACTCTTTAAAACTTCAAATATTTAAATATGGAAAAAAAAATTTCAAATCAACTTTTCATCAAAAGACAATTTTATCTTAAAATTTTTATTGTTTTAAAATGGTAAACTTTTTTTCTAGATACTTAACTAAATTCTGTACAAGTCGCAGTGAGTACAAGTTTATCTTCAAAGCTCAACATAAAGGAAATTAAGTCAGTAATATGTCTATGCTATATAACTCAATCTTTCATATGTATGGCAAGTGCAAAAGGATCCATATATTTCTATTTCACTCATGAAACAAAAGTTCAAACCTCTATACTCTCAGACCAAAATAACAATTTCAAATGGCCCACTCATAACTCTCAGAAATGATAAAGAATAATTCTTTTCACAATTAAAGATAATGAAACAGCCAAATACTTCTTCCCTACAAAAAGAGAGGTTTAAAGAAAATTTGAAACACATTAAAAAGATGGGCAAGCATTACAGAAAAAGTTATCTATGAGCCAAGATCTTAATGAAGGCAACATAACTTTCAAATAGATAAGTTTGACCGTAAAAGCATGGATAGGAATGAGAAAATCTAATATTTTGGATGCTCTAACTCATTTTATGAACCAAATTAAATATGATTAGTGAAGCATAAAACTGAATGAATATAGAATAACAATACGAGAATACAAGTTAACAAAAAAAGCGGAACGAAAAAAAATGTTGAAATATTGAGGTCTATAATATACAAAAAAGAGAAAAAATTATAATTTAAAGTAAAAAGGTAACCTATCTAAAAAAAACTATCAATAAAACTTCCTTTATACTTTCTTTCGAGCTCATATTTCAACTTCATATCATATTGGTTGAAAGAACAAGCTAATATCCAGAAGAAAATGTTATAAGCTTAATATAGAGGAGTGATCCAACTAGATTTCTTCTTAAACTCAGCCTAAATATTGTTATATACATAAAATATTTTCCATAAAAAATTCAAAATTTAAATAGTATGAAATGGAAGCAATAGCTCTTCATAAAAGAGCTAAAGCAAATTTTTTGATTTCAAAAATTTCATAACATGTATTTTTTGAGAATATGTTTGATATATTCATTATGATAGTAAAAATGCTATGAAAAGCAGATGTTTTACTTTACATGATGATTATTACAGAATGAATATATAGTAAGATAAATCAACTTATTTGATTTAAAGACTTAAAAGTAGTAAATATTTTAGAAGACTTGTAAAATTCCTTGATTAATAATGAAACTAATTAAATGACAAACTAACATATTTGAAATTAAATATATCATTAAAAGAATCTTATGTGATGATACTCTGAAGGAAATCATATTAGTCCTTTGAAAAGCAAATTAAAAATACTAACATAAAAAGTAACCTGAAATCCTATTAACATCTTAGATAATATTAATCTCAATACTTAAAAAAAAAAAAAAAAAAAAAAGATAATCAGTAATCATGATTTAGCAAGCAGAAATCAAAATTATGGGGGGAAAACTATATTTAAAAAATCTATTTACTGTTTGAAAAGCCTTTAAGGAGGAAAAATACAGAAATACAGATTTATTTGGAAAGCATACAAGTCACTTATCAAGTAATTAGATGCCAAAGCATTCAAATTGACATTAGTTAAAATAACTGTAAACTAATTAATTTATACTCTGAAATAAGACCCACTAAAACAATGTGATAACTTTATACACGTTAACCAATTCAGATGAGAAAATTAAATAGAATCTATGGTTAAGTTTTATACATTACCAACAAAATGTAATATTTAATTTTACCATTAAAAAGAAACAATGCAATAGTATGTCATAATATTCGAATTAAAAAAAAAATGGCTAATTTTTTATTGGAAAAAAACGTGAAAAACTAGAGAATATTGAAGAAAATTTATGTAATCGGTGCGAATCAAAATTACTGTTAATGTATTACTTCAGTATCGAATGATTGTACTTTATATACATATATTTAAAAAAATTTTTGAAAAGATTTAAAATAATACTCTTTAATAATATTTCTACAAAACCCAAACAACTTATATTACAAAAGTGTATGTCAAAGATCTATCTGCGTAATTTTCCCGGGCGTCAAGAATTGCTTTTGTATTTCGTACCCCTCAATTTCAGAAGTGTAGTAATGTTTATACTAGCTGCGACCAATAGAAATTGCTTCAGAAATTACTTCTGATAAAAGAGACGCCTGATATTTACCTAAACAAAACAAACAGTCTGTTTGCTAAGGGAAAGATATCTGAACATTTCTAACGTTTTAATTTTTAATAGTATTATTTTCTTACTTTGCCAGCTTCTTTAGAGCTTGAAATCGTCGATTGTTCTAGCTGATTACACAGCAATGATTCATTGGAATCATGAGACATGTTTGTTCTACCTATTAGAGTGGAGCATGTAGAGTTTGATCTTGATCCTTGATTAGCCGTGCTAGTATTTTCACCATCAGGGGTATTAGGACTAAGATTAGGGCTAACAGAACCAAACGCGGCTGTATTGCCAGAGCTTGTGGCGGCAGCCGAACTGCTGCAGTCCCCGCGATAATCAGCAAGTCTTTCTGCGGCAATAGAAGAACTGGTAGAACTCTCTGAACGAGATTTAAGAGATTTCCGCATACTTTGGAAATCTAAAATGTTATTTAAGTTCAGAGCTTCAGATTAAATTATATCTCATTGATTATCTCATACATTTATGCATATATAACGATCCCAAATCAAAACAAGTAAGTGCGATGTAGCATCAGCTTCTTCCCTGTCATAATCAAAGGCTCATGTGGCTTAGCATGTAATTCAAAAGTAATTACTAATATTCTATTCAGTTAATGAGACGCAATTCATAAGTTTTAACTTAAATATATTTAAGAAAAATTGTTAGCAGCTGTTTCAGATTTATAAAACGATGATCATCCAAAATCAAAATGGTAAATAGTATGTTAGAACCGAATTAAAAGATGACGCCCGAGGTAAATTTAAATACAAGTTAAATTATCGTTGTTCTCAAATACTGTATAATAAATATTGATTTAAGGAATACGCGTATATACTAAAATCTTTTCTGAACAAAATGTCCCGAAGACTGTAGTTTTAATATGTTTTCGAAATATCGCTCAGGTATGGCTCAAAACTGTTTCATGGCAATGATTTGGGCATGATTTTTTTTTTAAAAGTGAAAACAAGAAAGCTTATTGAACACAGTAGCTTTAATTTGTTCACTGTTTTTGGTTTATAATTATAGCTGTATGTATTTCTGAATTCATGCCATTCAATCACGGAACTTGTAATTCTAGGAATGCATAACTGACGTCTTCATAAAGGAAGTTAGACTGCAGCGGCAAAAAATATTAACTTTCAATAAAATATTACATTACACTATAGTAATATATTCAAAATTTTCTCGAGATGTTTTTTTTTAATTACCCAGCTTTCACGAGAGTGGAGCTATGAAGTAAGCATCACGGTATAATAACCGTATCGATTTTTCACAAGTTTTTGTATTTTTTTTAATTATTTCTCATTTTTAAAAAACGCGGAGGATTCGAAGATTTTGAAAAAATACTTTTAATTCTCGAGATCCTGTTTATTTTTGAAGGCTTATTTTCTTAATACAAGATTCTCTAAAATTATTTCAATATCTTCAGGATATAATGCATTTAGAGTATGGACAGCTTCGTAGGAACGTCTGGGGTTAACAAAATACTTTCATTTTGTATTTCTACCTTTCTCGGCACTGTGTTCGTCCATCTGTCATGCGTTCTCTTAATATAAGTTCATAAAAAATTTAGCTTTCTTTATGGAAAAGAGTATTAAAAAAAGATGTTCAACATGGTATATACAATACAATGAATTCAATTGATAAGATCATCTCAGATCATTCTTATTCAAGAGCAGCAAGAGTATATTTTGGCACAATTTGCTAAATGGTAGCTTCACTGGACATGATTACTTGTTCTATCATCTCAACTCCGAGGTTAAAAAGATTCTAGAGAACATTGATATATCTGGTTTTTGAAGTCGAAGATGAATCTTTTAAAGAATTTACGGGCATTTTTTTGTTCGATCTCCAGATAAACGCTGCTGCCCTACAAGTAAACTTTGAACAAATTTTATGAAATGCTTATTGATGCAAGAAAATTTATTAAATCAGAGAAATGAAAATTTTAGGCTTATCTTCAAATTATAGCCAAAATGTTATTTTCGTGACAACTGCCTCTTTTTTTATTCCATGGACATTTATACAAATAATCATCAATTCAGGTTTCAAACTAATTGGAGAGGTTAGGTCAATCTAAAGGACTAGGGTTTACAAAGGAATGTTTGGTTGGAAATGCTTACCAGACACGATAAATTGAGATGTAAGTTGAAGACAGTTTTGACTCCTGCATTTTATGACAAGATCCAATGATCATACTGTAATGACTTGATCGCTACAGATCAAATAAGAGTGGAATTCCAGATAAATATTTAGAACCCGATATATTTATAGAAGAACAATTTGTTCCAATTTAGGTTAAATATTCTCTATTTACACAACATTTGTAGGGTGAAGGTCTATAGTGAAAACAGTTAAAGGAAAGGGTCTTCCATGAATTCCAAAAAACCCACCACAAGACGCTAACAGGGTGTTAGCCAGAACTGCTTTCAGGGTGGAGCGTCAAATTTGCAGTCCGTAATCCAAAAGTCTCATTTCTCTTCCCAGACAAACCGGCTCTTTATCGCTGCCCAAACTCCACCTTCTAAAATGTCTATTGGTCTACGTCAGTTCTCTGCCAGCCAATCATCCAGCTAAAATTTCCCCTCAATTGTGGCACCAAATCTTTCGTGGCATGGGACAGCCCATCAATGACACATCCTAGCAATTGGAACACGTGTCAGTGATACTTCTTCACATAGGAACCGCCTGGAATCCAGCTGTTGGATACCTTTCCATTGAAGAAGCGACAGGTTCCATCCCCGTAATTGATTGGTTGAATTTCGTTTGCGAACGACATTTCCGTCACTATCGACAGCATTTTCTAGATGGTTAGAAAAAGCAATCGATTATGAAACTTGCTTGACCGGTTCTGAGTATAGAAACGGAAAATTGCAGACCGAAAGTGCAGACGATATTTCGTCGTGTGATAAGGCCTAAAGATTTTAATTGCAATCAAAATTCTGATACCAATAACTGATTAAAAAATTAAGTAGCTGTTGTCAACAATTACAGAACTGGATATTTCATCAAACCAAATTATAACTCTTAATCCTCCTATCTGACAAAAAAAATTATGCAGAATATGTATTTCCGAATTCAGTATCTAAAATAATCACAATCTGTTTAAAACTTTGGAGAAACCTTTCCATTGATTTTTGTAGGTAATAAATGAAAAATGATATTTTTTGTTGCAATTCTGCAGTGTTGCTTTTGTCGCTCGCAACTACTGCTATTGGAAAGCTATCTATCTCTTGAAATGTTTCTAATCCGGACTGAGATTCGAACTAAGAAACAGGCGGATCAACTTGTAGGATGAATTGAGACTCCGAATTCAACATGGAACATAACGTCTCTTATCAGTGACAAGACTTTTCAATGTTCTTTTATAAGAATGATTTTCAATTCTGCAAAAGCATCAGAACGTAGTGGATAGCTTTGCTCATAGTACCGTCATGGCAGCCAAAAGGTGCCGTTACCCCATATTAAAAATTGACAAACATGGCATAAAGGTGTCCGAATACTTTTATGTATACTGCACATCGTTACATTATTAACCTAATGCTTCTACGTTAGGCATTTTTAACATTATTAACATCATTCGTTACATTATTAACCATATTATTAACCTAATGCTTCTACAAATAATAAGTTAGATTTATTTTGCTATTTATGAACCAGAATTCAGCATAATTTATCAAAGAACTTAATTTAAAAAGATATTTAGTGTATTTTCATACTTTTATAGAATACAGTATAGCTATTCGACGATTTAGCTATGAAGAATATCAATTTGTGGAAAATCCTTAATTCGATTTCCCTTGGAAATCAACTAAAATTCTGTTCATGGTAATGACGATGCATTTCTAAATCTTAATGGTATTGGTCTTAAGTCTTTATGTAAGTTATCTTACGTATCTGAAATCGAAATTATGAAAAGTACGCATGCAGAGTTAAAAATTTACTAAAAATACTTATATTTCCTCGAATATTTATAAATTCGCTAGATTTTAATATAAAGCTTAAATGCTTGATACTTTGTTATCTACTATAATAGTTTTGCGTGATTTCATTGAAAATTTTGCATTTTTTAAGCAGAAAAAACGAATGGAAATTTTTTTATTTTTCATTAGCTGGTACTCGACGCGTTGCTGCCGCAGAAGAAGGAATCTTGGAAATATCGTTTGGAATTTGATATATTTATTTTATTTTATTAACTAGCCGCCTTTGGCGACCAGCTGGTTCGACATGAGTAAAAGCGTTCTAAAATTTTCTATTAAATCCCATATTCATTAGCCTTGAAGTAATTCCGGGCCTTGATTGACCTGAAATTAGTATTTTCTTTAAGATGATGGACGGAAAGTTCTAAAAGTACACCTTTTCCTAATAAAATTCTTTAATTTTATAAATCAGTCAGTTTTAACCATCGGTTATGCTTCAAAAATATTAAAAAAATTTCGATGATGTTGCCAAAATATTAAATATGTTTTTTAAAAGAAAGCGAGCAAAGAAAAAAAAGTATTAAATATGATACAGATATTGCAAACGATTACATAAATATGCCATTAAGTCGGGATTTCAATGCACATCCTGTCAAAATTCAATCAGGTTTACCGTAAATAAAGAAGATTTATTGAGTTAATGATATATATATATATATTGCAAACGATTGTAGAAACCTTTGCTTTGCATTTATTTTTCAAAGAAAATATCACATTTTATATTTCTTTTATTTTATCCAGTCACGTGCTGAAAGTTGCATTTCTGTAGATTTATTTTGCGATGATAATTTTTTTATTTGAACTTCCGGCATTCTTTTATTTTATCTAGTCACGAGCTAAAAAAACATGGTTAAAATATTTCTTTAAAAATTCGTTAACAATAGAAGCTTAAGTTATACATTAAAACACTGATACCATTAGAAGGCTAATTTTTTAATCTTTAAATTGATGTAAAAATCATGTTTATGCGATCATATTTTCGGAAGTTATGGTGGAAAAACGTCGAAATTTCGCTTAAATTTTAATTAATTCAAATTCTAATAAAAAATTCGAAAAAAGGGCTCCGAGGTGCACATTCCGGACCTCCAAGGTATACATGTACCAAATTTGGTAGCTGTAGGTCCAACGGTCTGGCCTGTAGAGCGCCAACACACACACACACACACACACACACACACACACACACACACACACAGAGCTTTATTATAAGTATAGATGAAAGGAAGAATGACATTTGTTTTCTTGTTGGAATAGATTTGTGTATTCTTTTAGAATTGTAAAGTTTGATGTTCGTTCAGAATGGTATGAAAGAAACTATTGTATCTCGTGATTCATTTCATATTCGTTCCGAATTCTCAAGTTTAATGTTAAAAAATGAATAAAATATTTTCTTTTAAAACTCATTAAATTAAGAAAATATATTTAAACCATAAATTCTTTAACACAGATGAAAATATTTTTTGAAACCCAAGATGGTGCAAAATTATTTGTAATCAAATAACTTCGGAAGTTAAAGGAAAACGCTAAAATTTTATTAAATGTTTCGTTAAAATTTCAAACCTATAGGATTGGTTCACCTAGAGCTTTCTCGCACACTCTTGAATAAAAATATTACCTCAGAGAAAGATTTGCATTGTATTTACATACAATAGATAACGAGATATTAACGTCTAGCTTGAATTTAACATCTTTACTGAATCTATTGCCTCTCCCTGGTGAGTTATTAGGGGTTAATCCATGGTTAATAGATCCGAAAATATTTTTTATGCATTAGATGATTGCATTATGCCTATAACTTTCGCGTTAGTGCAAATAATATGTTGTAGAAGTTTTATCGCAATCGGATGAGCTGTACAGCAGCGCATGAGACTTACAGGCAAGCATTCATTTTTATTTATATAGATTAAAAACCTTTATTACTTACCAAATCCATTGAATAACTCTCAAAAGAATAGACTGCCTTTGAGCCTTGGTTATATAAAGAATGGATTTGAACTCGTATTTTACAATGGAGGGTCGGAGATGTAGCAAAATTGAGCAGAGATTGACAGAAAAAGAAAATGTTTTGAGTTCACTTCGCTTCAGTGGCGGATTTCTGACTAAGCATCTGCTTTTTGCAGATAAAAGAAAACTTTATTTTTCCAATTGCTAAATGAATAAATGAATATAAAATTCAAATTCCATTCATCATAATAGAGTACGACATTATTAATACATTTTCAAGCATAATAGTTTTCACATGCCTAGGATTGCGGTGGCATGGTGATTAGGTCTTGGATTCAAGTCCGAAGATCTCTAGTTTCGGGAATCTCTTCCAACGACGAGCTTTTGTGTGAGAAATTTTGGTTTAGGTTTAGGGTTAGTTATATTAACATCCCGTTTTAAAGCAGCATGAGGGCTATTTTGGGACGGATCTCGCCATTTTGAATCACGGTTAGATGACGAGTACGACACCTGAGCTGGCACCCCCCACCTCCACACCACACCAGCGGGAGGACGTTTGGCCTGACAGATTTAACGTGCAAGAGAGCCCCTCACACGACTGTTCTTCGGTGGAATCGAGTCTCGAACCTGAAATCTTCCGGTTCCGAAGCCGAGACCTTATCACCAGGACACCGCGGCCCTTATAAGCACTGAAGGCCTGCTTCAATAATATTGAGTAGAAACGTTGATATCAAGTTGTGTCTATATTATAAAAATGAATGTTTGTCCGTATGTCTCTTAAACATCTCTTAAGCATGTCTCTTAAACATCTCTTAAGCATGTCTCTTAAACATCTCTCAAGTATGTCTCTTAAACATCTCTTAAGCATGTCTCTTAA
>JAPMOQ010001879.1:1145476-1158880 GCA_026543055.1 Argiope trifasciata | reverse complement strand
ACACACACACACACACACACACACACACACACACACACACACACACATTGAGCATTATTATAAGTATAGATTGGATTTTGCCAATACTACCATTCATTTGCTTTGCCAGGATTCCGTATTGAGTATCAAATTTTCGCAATGTCCCAGACTAAAAATTCGTCTTGAATTTGTAACGATTTTTACGAAAATATCAAAAAATGAAAGATACTAGCCGGTACTGGCGCGTTGCTGCTGCAAGTAATAAGTAGTGAAAGTTTTATCAACAAGTACAAATTATGACTGGGGTATTAACAGTGGTAAGGTACTAAGGTATAAATAGTTTTCAAATTCATTTGCAAAATTCTATCACTATTAAATTGGATTAAGTTTTACTTTCAAAAACTTAGAGTCTGTTTTCATAATTTTTGATATATTATATAAACAAATTACAACAACAAAATTACATCGATATTAAGATTATGTTTCAGAATTACAGACAATTTTTTTGCAAAGGAATTAAAGAATTGGCAAATATTGATGAAGTCTCATTATCAGATTTCACTATCAAATTTAATATTTATATTATTCAAGATATTGAAACTAGTTTCGGCCTTCAAAAATTCCAAAAAAAGGTTTTACTGGATCTGATAAGAAGTTCTGAGCATAAAGATAATTCTATAGGTGAAATAACGCCGTTGCTTCCTACGAAGTTCAAAGTTTCTGCCTATGTTGAAAATGATAAAGCCACTTGAGTAAACAAAAAGACGGTTCTACCCAGTCCAACCGGGTGGCAGATAGAAACTTGTAACATCAACAAAATTGTTGAAAATGTTTTTGCAGCTGCTTTTTATCAGTTCGTTCATTCTCCATTTATTTCCAAAGGATTAAGCTGTACCAGAACAGTTAGCTGTATTGTATATCCTAGTGTGCATAATTTTGAAAATGTTGGCTTCCTCTTTTTAAAATGATGCTGTTCTAATCGGTTTATTTATTATTATAGAGATACACATACATTTATTTATCTTTCTCACCGAAATAGCCGTATTCGAATCGTTGCTAGCAGAATATCCTGTTGATAGTAGTATCTGGGCAAGGAAATTCAGACAGTTTTCAAGAACTTTTCCTGTCTTCGCCCGAAGCTCTAATCTAAATTATAATGTTTATTGTGTCTGCAACCCACACTTATCTTTGGTTCAGTTTTCTTCAAAGGACGCCATCTATTTGGCTAAATTAACAATAAGTATGATTTACGAAGATTACATAAATTTATTTTGTTATCTTGAAAAAAAAAAGATTACTATTGGAAATGATATAGATAACTATTTGCAATCGGTTGTACAATGCTCAGAAAATTGATTCTAGATTTTTTTTTAAACAACAGAATGGAGAAGTCATATAATACATTACTTTAAATTAATAAAAATATTTCATTTGTGCTGTATAGTGTGAGACTATCCTTCAAGAATTTTCTTTTTGTTCTAAAAGCAACGAAGTTTTAGTCCTTTACGGTATTCTCTACCGAAAATGGACATTACATCTTTTCATTTTAGTCATTTTATGTCTATTTTGTTTACTCTTTTCTTTTAGTTTGCATCTGTATTTATTATATTACAAAACTGTATTTGTACGAATTTTTCAACGATATGGATTTGAAATTTTGTATTATTCTGATAGTTTGCTTGACCAAATCACAAAATTATCGAAAGGGGTATTTTAATAAGAACCAAACTGTGACATTTGGTACAATATATCAACGAATTAGCATATGGGATAATAAAATTTGCTGTAAAATTGTTTCTTTTGCTGTAAAATAGATAAATAATTTCCTCTTTTCTTTTGAAAGCGCCGTGTAAAATATTGTTTGCTTTTGTATCTAGAGGAAACAAATAATAATGGCAACCTTCAAAATAACCAAAGAAATTTAATAAATCAAACTTTTAATAATATCTTCTAATGTAATTATTAATTGTAATAAAAGAAAAATAATAGTTAGATTGACGATAATAGAACCAAAAATAGAAAAAACTTTAATATAAACTTAATTAAAGATATACCTCTAATTTTCACTACAGTAAGAGGGTCGTAGAGGACGTAGAAAAGGAGGGACGTAGTCAAAGCTTTTTGTTCTCAAAAATTATTTAAAAATCAATCGGTCATAGAATAATTCAGCTCCTTGATTCTTATGTGAATCTACATCCCTTAAAGTGTTTTAGATTAAATTTAATTATTGTTGCTTGTATAGATACAGCAATAATTGACGTGATAGTGAAAATTGTTCGTTGGTGAAATAACTTGAAGACACGAGTTGTCTATTCTGGGGTATATTAGATAACATAACAACAAAAGGCACACGGATACACAATAGTGTAGTGGGTCTAGAAAGCAGCACTGTGGTTTATTTCGGAAGGGAGAGAGCCTAGATCACACTCCCCACCGTCCGAGGGTCAAGTTCGCTTCCACTGAAAAATATATACAAACAAGCAACAACAGTGAGACCATGATATGTTTACATGATTGGCGGCTAGCTCCGCCCAGGAAGATCACGTGGTTCACTGAATTCTTAATATTCCTCATTACAGAACACTGTGCCTTTATCAAAGAATACAAATAAAGATAAAATGATCTAATATGGCAAGTTTGCTTTCTTACTCTTTAGTTTCCTCGTGACTAGGAACTTTTAGGGAAAGACAGCAGTCTCGGCTAAACGGCAAAAATTACATTCGTTCTAAATTTTCATGTAAAATATTATTTATGGAAACTTCTGTCCAAGCTTTAAAACATGAATTTGATAATTCATAATAATATTTATTTCATTAAAATGATTTATTAAATTAAATGATTAAAGAATTACTCAATTTAAAAAGATTTTCTTTAAGCCAAATATGAAAGTTTTGTATATTGCCATACATTAAAAAAAAAGGAAAAATAAATTCTCTACGATTTCTATTACTTGTTATTTTTTAAAATCTCGAACGATACTTAATGAAACCTTACCTAAATAAATTATTAAGAAATTGTTAAAAAAAGTATTTCTTAAGTATCGGTATCTTCAAATTATTTTTTTAAGTATTGATAGCATTAGGCATCTATATAAATAAAAATGAATGTTTGTCTGTATGTCTCTTGTGCGCTGCTGTACCGCTCATCCGATTGCGAAGAAACTTTGACAACTTATTACACTTTGACACTTATTTGTTTCTGCTGAAGATGGAAATTAGAATCGCCTCTTTCTAAACAGCAATGAGTTCTGTTTGCTTCGCTTTGTTTATTTTTGGGACAGTCAAAAAGGGGATACAGTATTTCCTTCCGAATTTTGACAAACGTCTCTGCCGTAAATGACGCTTGAGTTCCTGAGCATGGCTTAGTTTAGTTCAGTTTAGTTATATTAACGTCCCGTTTGAAGCAACACGAGGGCTATTTTGGGATGGAACTGGCCATTTTGAACCATGGTCAGATAACGAGGATGGCACCTGAACTGGCACCCCACTTTGCACACCACACCAGCAGAAGGACGTTTGGCCTGACAGATTTCACGTGCAAGAGACCCCCTCACACGACGGTTCTTAGGTAGAATAGAGTCTCGAACCCTCCGGTTCCGAAGCCGAGACCTTACCACCATGCCACCGCGGCCCAAGCATGGCTTTGGGGTTGGTTATAAGTAATTTAAAACCTACCTCAAGGGATGAATTTATGGCCCTAGTATAAGTCGGCTTTAAGTCCAGTTCCGACGAACTGTCCATTGGGCAGGAGAGCCACGCGTTCCGCCCTCGATCTCTTGCGGTTTTCTGGGGTACTTTGATGCCTAAACATTTTACCGTCAGATTTTCGATAGAATTGACATGCATCAAAGGAGCCCAGAAAACCGCAAGAATGGTCGAATGCGGAATGCGTGGCATGTCTGAAGCCGAGTTCCAATGAGCGGCGAGCCACGCGTTTCCCCCTCGAACCCTCTTCCGGTTTTTTAGGACTACTTTGATGCCTGCTATTTTTACCGACAAATTTTCGGTAGAGTTTACAGGCAGAAAAGGAGCCAAGAAAACCGCAAGAAGGGTCGAAGGGGGAAAGCCTGGCATGTCCGAAATCAAGTTCCAACGACCTTTCCATCCGACGGGCGAGCCTCGCGTCCCCCTTTCGACCCTTTTTGCGGTTTTCTGGGGTGCTTTGATGCCTGAACATTTTACCGACACATTTTCGGTAGAATCGACAGGTATCAAAGGAACCCAGATAACCGGAAGAGGGAGCGAAAGGGGAAAGCGTGGCATGTCTGAAGCTGAGTTCCAACGACCATTCCATCCGACGGGCGAGCCACGCGTTCCCCGTTGGACCGCTCTTGCGGTTTTCTAGGTTCCTTTGATGCCTGCCCTTTTTACCGACAAATTTTCGGTAGAGTTTACAGGCATCAAAGGAACCCAGATAACTACAAGAGGGGTCGAACGGGGAACGCGTGTCTCGCCTGATGGATGGACAAGTCGTTGGAACTCGGCTTAGGTCCTACATACTCGAACTTTAGTTACTGAAGGCACTTAAAATTTACTTAAGACACTCAAGTAACATTTGAGAGTTTTGCACACTCAAGATATGTAACTGGAAAGAGTACAATTCCTTTTGCAATTTTCTTATGCCTTAGTGATTTTATTAACTCACAGAGAATATTTTTTTAAGATTTTATTTTATATTCATATGCGTTCATAATATATTTTCTCTTAAATATTAATTGGGTCATGGAGATCGTTTCCCCGTCGAGGTGATGTGAAGCATTAAGAATGTCTATAAATGATTAATCGAATAAATACATTAAGAATACGTAGTCGACAAATGAATGTTTTTTCATATGGTGTCCCATATGCGAACTCGCTAGTATTGGATGTATTATATTATTTTCGGTTAACTTTATTTTCAGAAACAGCAAAATTACACTGAGTGTCAGGTTTGTTGCTGCATACAACCAAAGAGCTCAGAGAGTGATTAGAAAAAGGGTAAACGGAAGATTTGAAAAGTATACAGAAAAGTTGTTTAAAAATAAAATAAAAATTTCATGAATGAAAATGATGGCAAAAAAGTTTAGTCAAATTAATTTTTTTTGATTAAAAGTAAATAATATGTGGATTTTTATTATTAACCTTCCAGCGGGCTCGCGTATGTGAGAGATACACTAGAGATGAATTTCGTTTTATACCTTCAGATCTGGTGGCACTGGGAAAGCCTGTTCTTGGCTATTTGTGTCCTTCCTTTTGACCTACTTTCGTTGTCATCGCAAGTTTGTGGCGTTAATAGGTCTCTTCCGATCAGATATTTGTATTTTAGAGATACGCGCCACCGTTCATGTAAGATTTTGTCACATCTGATTTTTATGATTTTACAAATAAATCCATAATGTTTTAGACTGGCGACAGCTGGCAAATGCACTTACGAAGGAAAATGTTGAAAAAAAGCACCCACATCTCTAAAAGTTGAGTTAAAATTAAAGGTGCTAAAGAGAAAAGCCGAACTAGGTATTGAAGAAGTGGAAGATGCGATGTCAGGAAAAAAATCTTGCCAAAAAGAAAAGCGGACTAGAATCACGAAGTTCTGTCGTGAGATTTGACAGAAATTTATATGTTTGGAGCGCACTAAACACATTTGCTCAAATTGTAACGCCACCATGAAATAACAACGAAACTATTTTCTTCCTTCTCATGTCTAACTTTCAATTACTTTTTCCTTTTTATACATAAATTCTGTATTTTTGCACTTCTATATTTTATATGAAATTTGTTCTGTCAAAATATCGACAATTTCATTTATATTATTTTTAAATCAATTATGTTAACCCACGGTCATTTTATATTGTTATTGCTATCTATGTTTATATTGTTTCTGCTTCTTTTTAAGTAAAAAAATATTTAAAGTGATTGTAGTTATTAATCCTAAGCTATTTAAAATATAATTTGAATAGTTACGCTTTTGAAAATTTGCGTTTTATTACAGCGTATATGGGAAATACGTGCGACCTTTCATGTTGGTATGACGACCGTGCCCACTGGAAGGTTAAAAGAAACTCAACATTTTGGTTTTCTCTTTTACTATGCAGCAATACATTTTTAAAAATTATATTACGCATATCAAGTCTTTCGTAATACGTTTAAATAAAAAAGCTCAATTCTCAATTTCTTTGAGTAACCAGTTTTTCTATTTAACCGCTATCCATTACTGAGAAATTGAACCAAACTAAATTGCCTTTTGCAAAATACTGACAATAAATGTAATGCTAAAATGAGCAAAATGAGTGTCCGCAAATTTCAAAAATTTTTTACTAGAATTTAGGATATTTTCACGACATTCAATAAAAAAAATTCTGAGGGAAATTCTACAATTCACTTTGCTGATTCAACAGATTAAGAATTTCTATTTCCATAAATGGTGATATGTTTTTAATAATAATATTACATATCATATCGTTACGTATTACATCATAATATAATATGTATAATTACGTATTACATCATATATTACGTATTACTTCATAATTCTTAGTCTGTTGAATCAGCAAAATAAATCATTGAATTTCCTTCAGAATTTTTTTTTGAATGTCCTAAATTCAAGTAAAAATTGTTTGAATTTTGAGGATACTCATTGTTTTGTAAAAGTCATGTCATTTATCTCCATACAATCGTTTATCTTTAGTATTATTATCGTGTATTGATTAATCTTATCGATTATGTAATCTGATGTATGCTGACTCAAAAGAATCAATATAGATTTGAAACATCAATAAGTATTATTCTACTCCTCCACACAAAACTTCCCATTTTGAATCCATGAATAAAAAGTCGATTTTGATGAAGGCGAATACGATTTTCATATGAAGCGGAATAGTTTTTCCTCCGAGTAGTATAGTTTAAGCAGAATCAACAATTTTTTTCTTACCAGAAGCAAAAATTTTTAATAAATATTCATTCAATGCCGACTTGCTTATGATAGATATGAAATTTCAGATTACTTATTTAAGGTTATACTCATATTGATGTTAATGACGTTGATATGCCTAGTACGATATTACTTTCCATTATTGTTTTAAAATTTACCAATTGATTAGACCAAAATGCCAACTTGGAGAAAATATGGAGAGGGTGCATTTCCTTTAATCTCTATCGCCATGCTTTTGAATATTGATATTTTCACATCATTTTCTTTGTGATGGTGGATCTAATGCCACTTGGTCATACTATGCCCGAATGAGCGCACCTCTTTCGAATGAAGGCAGAAGTGTGCGCCTTTCTTTGTTAATGAGCACCGTTAAGGTGAAAGTACGACTTTGCTCGAACACACACGACACAACCCTTTTTAGGGAGCAGTCGAACTTATTCATCCATCCGCAAGTCGGAATTGAGATCCAAATCAGTGACCGACTCATCCGTGATTCAGTACTCCCAGAGATATCATTTGTTATGGGAACTTGGAGGACTTTGAAGTCACGACATATCTAACGTGTCCATGAGCCACACAGCCATCTTTAGCCGAGACGAGTACAGAACTCGCTACCAGACTGACTCTCTACCAACCAGGCTACCGCGGCCCTATTTGCTTTGTTGTAGAATATAAAAAACTTAAGGATTCATATGGATTTTAAATCCGTAAGGATTTATCATACATTCCTGACTCTTTTTCTAAATTTTATCATACATTTGAATTTTTTGAATGCATCAGCGATTACAGTATATGATTAAAATTTGTTTGGTTTAAACATGGCTGTAACTAAATACCGGTTATAAATTTTTTAAAAATTTTTAATTTTTAAATTTTTTTGGAGCATATTGTTTTCAATGAAATATAACTGTAAATGTGCTCTTGGAATTCTGTGAAATGTTTTTCGATCATAAAAAATTAAGAAAATGATAACGTTAAAATGATTTTTTACATATTATGCATTTAAATAACTTTAGAAAAATAATCTATGAATATTTGTCTGTATGTCTCTTTTTCGCTGCCGTACCGCTCATCGGATTGGGATAAAATTTTGAATACTTATTACTTGCACTTACGGGATTGTTATGGGCATAGTAAAATTATGTAATCTATATAAATAAAAATGAATGTTTGCCTGTAAGTCTCTTATGCGCTGCCGTACCGCTCATCCGATTGCGATGAAACTTTGAATACTTATTTCTAGCACTTATTTGTTCTTGCTGAAGACGGAGAAATAAAAAAAAAATATTGCCCACCCTAAAGTCTTGAAAATTAAAAAAAAAAAAAAAAATAGAATTAATATTATTTGCGCTTCTTCTTTATATATCATTCGATTTCAATGAATGTATTCACTTCCGATACGAAAATAAATATTATTCTTTCTATCATTCCTAATGAAACAAGACAGTTATTTTAAATTTCAAACGATATTTCCAAAATTATTTCTTCCGTGAAAGCAACGCGCCGGGTATCAGCTAGTAAGAAATAAAAATTTGTTTACTTTAAAACATAAAGCTAACATGAGGCATATAAGTCAAGGATTCCTTGGTTGTAATTGTTTCAATTTTACTGATATTTATTGTAAAGTTGTTCAGTTTATTTGTGTTTTAGTAGCAGCAGCATTAGAGCTCACTAAATACAATGTATATTTATTTTAAATGCTCAACAAATTTCAGTAGATAAAATTCTTACATTTCTTTGTTTCTGGATAATTAATGACAAACTATTTTTTCAATATATATCTAATACAAAAAATGCATCAGAATCTGAAAGTGCGATCTTCTGAATGATTTTATTATGCATTCAATTTATGACTAAGAATTTATAATAGTTAATTAACTTTTGTTGACAAACCACATTCTGTCTGGTAGACAGAATATTCTGGTCTCTCTGAACTCCTTATTTTAATGATTTAGGTTTTTTTTTGAAACGTTTGGAATAAATTGAAAGCCATTTTCTGCAGGAATTCTTTTCATTTATTCTATATTTAACTCTTTCATACTCATAATTAACTTACGATTACCTATTTGATGACCTGCTTCGATTACCTGTTTTTTTTTGTAATAACTAATAAAAATACTTTAACTTTCTTACTATTCTTTTTTCATGGATAATTTTGAAATGAACCAGTCAAGTTCCAGTAGTTGAAAAATATCAGATTTTAGCAAAACTTGCAGAAATTCGGAACAATAGTTTTGGATAAGTTTAATATTGATTTAGTGTATTTTTAATACAGGAAAATAATTTAGAAATTTTATTCAAATGCTGATCATGCTGTGAGTTAAAAGCTGAAAAGCCGAAACCTAATTTAAATATTAATCTAATACTATAATACGAGGAATGGTTGCCAAGTCGAAAATCGCCCCAGAATTAATAAACTCCGGTAAACTTGGGGGTCTGGGGTTTTTGGCCACGAGGAGTTGATTGGCGCCGGTTTTGAAGCGCTACGGTCGAAAAGTTCGGAGATACAGATAGGATATTTTCAAACTTTATTAGTTCGCCATAATGGCTACTTAAATTTTCAAGCGGTAACGTGCTGCCATCTATAGCCAATATGGCGAACTAATAAAGTTTTATGTTTATGCTGTTATAGGTTTATAATATGTTTCTTATGTATGTATATATGTTTGGTTTTCCTAAATAAATTTGTCAAAAATATTGAACTTCAACACACTTCAATCTTTACCTTTACTTTACCTTTGTATAGAATAGTTCCCTTTCCCAACTCTAACTTTGTTTAGAATAGTTTACAATGGTGCACTTTAACCGGTTATCTTTTCACCAATGGTTTCACAAATTTTCTTATGGCATGTATTGTTTTGATAAATCACAATTGAAAATTTAAATCTTCGAGTTAGCTTCGATACCTGTTTTCTCCAAGCGGAGCTCGGCCACCCGCTGGTAAAAACTAAAAATAATCTACATAAGCTTTCATTAAGTTAACACGTTCACCGCCATTACCCTCTCCTAATATCAGGACCATCTATCTAATTAGATGACTCCTTCTTTGCTATCTTTTAACTGTAGAAGAGAAGGTGTCATCTAATAACATAGATGGTTTGGTTCTAGAAAAGAAAGCAATCTACGAATTGTAGTTGGCAGTCAACGTGCTAAAGCGACATTTAATTCATATTCAAATGCGATTTGATTTCTTTTCAATAATTTTGAATGCAATTATATTAAAAAGCTACTATTGTAAAAGTAGATTGACTGATTCGATTTGCTGATTTAATGATAATCTTTCTAGATACATTGAAAAATTCTATAAACCTGTGTTTAGAATTGAAATACCCCAGTTAATTTCATTGTAGGAAAGAATAATGACAACAAAAGTCGTTGGCTAGCTAAACTGCAAAATGCGGGAAATTGAGTGATACAAAGATGTTGTAAACATTCCCTTTGCCCATTCACGATAAGCGGCATTTCCAGCCAGTTGTGTCATCACATGTTATAACGCTCCATTATTAAATGTCTCCAGATTACCAGGGCGGGGGATCTTCTTATCGCAGAGTGGTCGTCGCATCCGGTCATGAGTGATGTCAGCTGATTGACCACATGTAGGGTTCATTGTTTAAGATAAACTTATTGCACCCTCAAGGGAAAAAAGTGTCAACCCATCTGGATGCCAAATGATTCTCATTGTGAAGAGACTATCATTAACACGTGTTTTAAAGCTATTAGTTACGAGGACGCATCATTGATGGTCATTTTCCATGCCAGACTGTAGCCACAAATGAAAGCATTTGCTGAACAACTATTGGGTGGTAGAGAGTTCAAGGGGACGAATGGGAAATGAGAAAGTGAAGTTTGGACAGCGGTAAAATGCGGGGTTTTCTCTGAAGAAGTGAAGAGACTTTTTGGATTGCGGACTGGGGATTTCTCTTCCGCTTTGGAGTAGCCTTGCTGACTAACAGCCTATTAATTTTTTCGGTGTTATTTCTCCAAATTGCTGGAGAGTTCTTTTCAAGATAAACCTTCAACCTTCGATTGTTGTATAAATATCAACTTCCAAATGACGTGAATATCAAATTGTTTAACCTAGATTAGAGCAAGTTGTTCTTATGTACAAATATGGCTGTAAATACACGAATTGTCTGAAATTTTACTCTTTTATTTGATCGCTTTAAATACACGAATTGTCTGAAATTTTACTCTTTTATTTGATCGGTCAGGATCAAGTCATTACAATGTTAAAAATTCACATGTGTCTGTAAATAAGAGAACGATTCCTCGTTCAAGAACGTTTCTTTTGTCTTCGCAGAATAATTTAAACATACTTGTGATAAATATAAAGTAAGAATTATTATAAAACTGCAATAGAATCCCAAGACCAGTTTAATTAATGCATAAAAGTTAAATAGTTCTTTCCACTTTGTGTCAAACATTTTCCTTTGATCTTAATGCATAGTGTTCTTATATTGAGAAAAGAAATAAAACTACAATGGTTTGATAGATGGTATATATCCAAAAAAGGAAGCGTCACTTTCGACTTTATTCCTAATCCCTAAATTAAAACAGGAAGATACCATCCACTTATAATCCAAATAATATCTGGACATGGGAGATTTCATGCCTATTTCCAAAGATTTGGAAGAACGCAGGAAAGTAAATGCATTTGTGGAGAAGTGGGTACGGCTTACACACTATTGAATGGAATGTATGGAGATCTCAGAGTGAAGGAAGGACCTGAAGATTGTCAATAATGATTTAAGTACAGTACTGATGGTACCAGGTCATCTCAAAACCCTGAAGGATATGATGTTAAAGGTGGATAGTTTCATTCCAACTGTTTGAGAGAGTGCAGATGGGGGGAAAGACAGCTATTGACTACTCCGAAAGGAATGTTAGTTTGATTGTTCGGTCAATGTAAGGTTGGATAATACTTATTCAGCAGTCGACCACAACCAATCCTGTCGATACTGCTACGTTCAGTAGTGGCGGAGTGGTCGGCTGTATGCAAGAAGAAGTGTTCTTATATTTTTTATAATGATGGAATAAAAATAATTATATTGAATTTTTTTGGTTAGAAATCAAATACGCCCATGATGAACAGTAACGTTGCACCTTTATAGGGTACTTGCTATTTCCCGCTACTCTGTTCGCGTGGAAATTTTGATGTATATGCACGAAAAACTATCAAATAATGAGAAATAAAAAAAATTAAACATAACCTTACAATGATACATTTAAAAGTATAAGCATGTACGAAAAACATATCACATAAATACTATTTAATAACAAAAACACACAACTAACGTAAAAACTATTTATTTACATTATATACTCAAAATAAAACAAAACAGCAAATCAAGTCCGGTCAAGTCCATTTTATTTGTGGATCGAGAATGGGATATCTACAATAGTATAATACATACAATTTTTAAACTTTTAATTTAAATGAAAACACAGTTTACAATCACACGCGAAAAAAAAAAAAAAAAAAAAAAAACTGGAGCTTTAGTTATCTTCGGCGGGATTTGACCTCAGCCTTTTGGCGTGAAAGTTAATTTTTAATTAATAAAAATTAAACCGAATAAAAAGTAGCCTATATTCTTTTTCTGACTATAATCTATCTTTGTGCTAAATTTCATTTCTGTTCTGCCATTCTGGAGTCATTGAGTAACAAACAGCCAAAGGAGAAGAATAAATAGTTTTTATTCTATTTTTATTATTCTATTCTACAAACATATATTCGTTTTTATATATTAGATTTGTGTATTCTTTTAGGATTGTAAAGCTTGGTGTTCTTTCAGAATGGTAATGAAAGAAACTATTTATTGTATTTTTGATTCGTTTAATATTCGTTCAGCATTCTCAAGTTTAGTATTAGAAAAGGGGATTAAAATATTTTCTTTTAAAATTGATTAAACATAGAAAAAATATTTATACCATAAAATCTTTAATATAGTTGGAAAGATAATTTTTTGAAAACTAAGATGGTGCAAAATTAGTTGTAATGTAATATTTTCGGAAGTTAATGCAAAATACGCTAAAATTTTATTAAATGGTTAGTCAAAATTTCAAACCTATAGGATTGATTCCTCTAAAACTTTCTCGCTCACTCTCTAATAAAAATGTTATTTCAAAGAAAGACTTATATTGCATTTACGTGCAATAGCTATTACAAATATTAACGTCTAGCTTGAATTTAGCATCTTTACTGAATCTGTTGAGTCGCCTTGGAGAGTTATTTGGGGGTTAATGCATGGTTAATAGATGCGGTAAATAAATCTGAAAATATTTTTTATTTACTCTTTGGATGATTGTATGATGTTTATAACCATTCTGTAAGTGCAAGTAATTAGGATTCAAAGTTTTATCGGAATCGGATGAGCGGCACGATAGCGCAAAAGAGACATGTCAAACTTTCATTTTTATTTATATAGGCTGTCTCATTTTTATTTATATTGGCTGTCTCATTTTTATTTATATTGGCTGTCTCATTTTTATTTATATAGGCTGTCTCATTTTTATTTATAT
>JAPMOQ010001879.1:1101869-1119252 GCA_026543055.1 Argiope trifasciata | reverse complement strand
ATGTCACTCAATTTCAATGAATGAGATTTCAACGATACGAAAAGAAATATTAGACATATTATTCTTTCTATCATTCCTAATTAAACATTACAGTTATTTTAAATTTTAAATGATATTTCCATAATTATTTTTTCTGCGGCAGCAGCGCCCAGGGCACCAGCTAGTAAATTATAAATTAAGGATTGATGGTCAGGGCACTTTTCCACTGAAAAGCTTTCAACTTCTTTTTGGAATTACATTTTATTTTCTTTGATATCGTTGCAAATTTTGAACAAAATTTTTGTTAATATGGTGGAAGGAGGAAAGTTGCACTCTCAAAATAAGCGAGTAGCACCTAGACAAAAACTGCGAGCTCTGCAGAATTTCGAATTCATAGGTTATTCCGCAATCCTACCGAAAGCCCCTACTGGTTCTTTCTATCATTCCTAATTAAATAAGACAGTTATTTTATATTTTAAATGATATTTCCAAAATTATTTCTTCTGCGGCAGCAACGCGTCGGGCACCAGCTAGTAAATTATGAATTAAAGATTGATGGACATGACACTTTTCCACTGAAAAGCAACTTTTAACTTCTTTTTGGAATTGTATTTTTTCATCTTTGATATTGTTGCAAATTTTGAATAAAATTTTTATTAATATGGTTGAAGGAGGAAAGTTGCGCAAACAAAATACGCGAGTAGCACCTAGACAAAACCTGAAAGCTCTACAGAATTTCTTAAGAATTCCATCAATTGCGTTACCTGGTAGTTGATTGATACAAAGATATTTTCAAGATTCCATAATATTTTTAATAATAAATTATAAATTACTGATTGATGGACATCGCACTTTTCCCCTGAAAAACAGCTTTCAACTTTTTTTTGGAATCGCATTCAATCATCCTTGGTATCGATGCAAATTTTCAATAAAATATTTCTTAATATGGTGGAAGGAGGAAAGTTGCGCACTTAAAATAAGGGAGTAGCACCTAGACAAAAACTACGAGCTCAGCAGAATTAGGAATTCATAGGATATTGCGTAATCTTACCGAAAGCTGTACAAAGTGCGAATGACGCAAGGGGGTAGGGAGAGGTTTGGCCGAGTTTAGGAATTGAATTTCAGTATTGGAAAGAATGTCTGAGGGGTGTGCTCGTTTCTTTCTCGCTTTTTGCTTCATCCAATCAGGAAATATCTTGAATGCAGGGGGAGCAATTGCTTGAAATGTCGAGCGAAGGAAAAAAGACTGTTAGCTTTCCGTGAATATACTAATTTCAATCCTTTTTTAAAGACATTCCTTTGCTTTAAAAAAACATATTTAGTTTTTATTTTGTTAGTTTTTGTTTTCTTATATCAGAATGGTGACTATCATTTACGACAATGTGAAATTCCTGGACATTGATAATGGATTCTTGTATGAATGATTCGAAAGAAAAATCATCTTAACCTCTTGCCTGATTGATTACCCCGAGTTATTCGGGTTCGTATATATCGTAGTTAATTATTATTCCGAGAAAACCCGGGTGAAGCAGAATTTGTCAGTATGATTTGTTTTATCAAGGGTTTAGGGCCGCGGTGGCATGGTGGTAAGGTCTTGGCTTCGGAACCGGAGGGTTTCAGGTACGAGACTCGATTCTACCGAAGAACTGTCGTGTGAAGGGGTCTCTTGCACGTTGAATCTGTCAGACCAAACGTCCTCCCGTTGGTGTGGTGTGGTGTGGAGAGGGGTGTGCCAGTTCAGGTGTCGTCCTCGTCATCTGACAGTGGTTCAGAATGACGAGGTCCGTCCTAAAATAGCCCTCGTGTTGCTTTAAAACGGGACGTTAATATAACTAAACTATCAAGGTTTTACTCAGTCTGGAGGAAATAAAAGGAAATAGGCAGCTTTGAATGGCAGTTTGTCAAGTTTTATTGGTTTTCGCTGTTCTTTTGGTGGGACTGGTCACGTGTTTTCTCTATTATATAGTATACGTTTGCTTGTAGATTAGCAATGTATAAAACTGTCAATACTCCCACGTTCAGTGGTGGCGGGGTGGTCGACTGTATGCAAGAAGAAGAAGTAAGGTATGAAGAAGGATAGTTGCGTCGATAAAAGTAAAATAATGGTGATGATGCAATATAGTGAATTTTCAGATTGTGATATTGCTTTTGAAAAAAAAAAAAAAATCCAGTGAGTCTGTGTACTCTGTGCACCCGTAAAAGAGATTTCAGAGGTAAGCCAGAAAGATAAAAGACCAGATATCAGTGTACAGAGTGTCAGGTATCCCTTTGTGTTGTCCCTTGTTTCAAAAATTATCATACAAAGACTAATATTTAACATTTTTTCATTTGCCCGTGATAACTCAGGATAGAAAACTAATATTGAAACTAAATGCTTTTACACCAATAAAACTCAAAAAATTCACCTTAAAACCTGCATATTTTGTTTCCTCATGGTTAATAATAATTTTTTAAAAAAATGTGATGATTTTTTGCAATTTTTTTCAAAAAAATGTATAATGGTTAATACTTGAGGGAAAAGAAATTGGTGTATCCTTTCCAAAAATTTTTAAAAAAATGTCTACGTTGTTGGAAAAGTGTTCTTCATTCTTTGGAATAATTTTATTTATTATGATAAGAGAGGTTTTGTTGCAATGAAGATGGCCAAAACCAAGAACCACTTGAAGAAAATGACTACAAAGATAGTAAAAAAATTCTTTTTCGAGCAATTTTTTCCGGAACACCTGCAACAGCAAATTTTACTCTTGTGTCAGTTAATGTCTCTTATTTTGATAGAAAAACAGATGCTGAGTCCGTAATTGTAATTGTTATTGCAGAACATAATCTGTTATTTTCAATGACTGCTGTTTTAGTGAATGTTATCAAGGCCGTATTTGAAGATTAAAAAAAAAATTTAAACATTTATCAAAAATTATATATTCTACGCAGAAATTATGTATTCTACGGAATGAAATTAAATGTCTCCAAATATATTTTTGCAAGACCCTGAAAAATTTATAAGCTATAAAATTTTCGTTGAATTTAGAAGCAGCCATAATTTATGATAATATGAGAGTGCAGTAAAAGCTCTTTATTCGCGGGGTGTGTGTTCTATAAATATGCCGCGAATACAGAAACCGTGAATACGGGATGGTCATTTATATGGGATTATAGGGGATACGCTCCTAGGTGACAAAATAATATATCTCTCTCTCTATATATATACATCAATTTAATTGAAGTTTTTGGGCATTTTGATTAATTACCTTAAGGCTTAGGCAATGGTTTGAAGAATTTTGTCATTTTTTTTTTCTTGGCAGTTTTTAAAAGCTCCTTCCATTCAAACTGATACAATTCAGACAGTCGCATTAGCAATTTGCTTCTTAATAATAAGACTTCGTTCCATAGACGGATCAATGTTCATAAAGAAATCGCAAAGCGCATTTGCCATTCTTAAACCTTCACAAAGATTTTTCAAATGAAATGACACGTTTCCGGTGCTTGTTGGAGCCTCTTCATCAATGGGCTGTGAATTTAACATTTCCTCCAAGTCGGTTTCAGTTAGATCTTCATCTTACGATTCCAGCAATTCCTGAATGTCACTTGATTCTATCTGCTCGAACCCATCTCGTCCTATTCCATTCGTGATTTCGGCCATGTTTGCAGTTTACATTTAACAACATACTTTAGACAAAATTGTAATAAGATTTATTTTACTTTTTTTATTAGTCCATTTGACGGCATTTACAAAGGATATTGGGTTGGATACCTACTGGAATTCTTTTATTATTATGTACTTATTAGATCCGCGAATAGAGAAATTTTTAGCCGCGAATGTAGGAATTGGGTCGCATTTTTTTAATTCGCGAATAGTGAAAACGCGAATGAACCAAGTGCGAATAAGAAGCTTTTACTGTATTTTACTATTGGATTTTTTTTTCTCCTTTTGTAAATCGAGTTGTGTTGGAACATTTAGTTTCTCTAAATGACGAAAGAATAAGTTTGGAAAACATCTTGAAAGAAATTTCAAAAATTTTGAAAGTAACGAAATTCCCTGGAAAAATCTTACATCTATTTTCTCTATCAGAGTTATTAAAGAGAGAAAGCGGGAAATATGAAAAAAGGCCCCATATTTATTGGATACCAACTGGTACACGTGGTGTTGCTGCCACCAAAAAAATATTATGTGCAATCAAACAATAAGTTGGCAATGTTTTATCGAAAGAGGATGTACGGTTCTACAATATCTATACTTATAATAAAGCTCAATGTGTGTGTGTGTTGGCGCTCTACAGGCCAGACCGTTGGACCTACAGCTACCAAAATTGGTACATGTATACCTTGGAGGTCGGGAATGTGCACCTCGGAGCCCTTTCTTCGAATTTTTAATTAGAATTTGGATTAATTAAAATTTAAGCGACATTTCGACGTTTTTCCGTTAAAAGTTGCTACATCAATCAGTCTTCTAAATCAATCATTAAAACTGACTGATTTATAAAATTAAAGAATATTATTAGGGAAAACGCGTTCTTTTAGAACTTTCAGTCCATCATCTTAAAGAAAATATTAATTTCAGGCCAATCAATGCCAGGAGTTACTTCAAGGCTAATGAATATGTGATTTAATTGAAAATTTTAGAACCCATTACTCATGGCGAACCAGCTGATCTCCATAGGCGGCTAGTAAATAAATAAAACATTGCAAAACATATAAATACAGTAATCGAGATAACGGTTTAAAAATTTCAAAAACCAGAAAAGTATTAAAAGAATATGTGTATTTTACAATTTAATATTAACTATTTATTCTTCTTCCATTAACTGGCGTAAATTATCATATTAAGTTGGTTATATTCCATGTTTAGAAAATATGAAGAAGAGAATTCATCTGAACATCATTTTCAGAATAACTACATTTATCTATTCGTTTTAATATGGCACAAATTTGATATTTAATCAAAAATTAGAGTGTTTTCTTCTAAAAAATTAGGCAGAAATTAGGAACATTCGAACTACGCTGAGACATCAGGTCATTTTAAACACATCAAAAACGTAGCAAGAACCACGGTAGCCTGGTTGGTAACGAGTTCTGTCCTCATCTCGGCCAAAGACCGCTGTGTTGGCTAATAGCAGTCGGGGTACATTAACTACAAAGTCCTTCAAGTTAACATAACAAATGATACCTCCGGGGCTACTGAATGAGGGATGAGTCAGTCTCAGATTTGGATCTAAATTCTGACTTGAGGCTGGATGAATGAGTTCGACGGCCCCCTAAAAAAGGTTGTGTCATGTGTGTACGAGCAAAAGTCGTACTTTCACCAGAACGGTGCTCGTTCACAACGAAAGGCGTACAGTTCTGCCTTCATTCGAAAGAGCGTTCTTTTAGAACTTTCAGTCCATCATCTTAAAGAAAATATTAATTTCAGGCCAATCAATGCCCGGAGTTACTTCAAGGCTAATGAATATGTGATTTATTTGAAAATGTTAGAACCCATTACTCATGGCGAACCAGCTGGTCGCCAAAGGCGGCTAGTATAAAATAAGAACAAACAAATATTCATTTTTATGTATTAGATTCTTGTATTCTTTTAGAATTGTAAAATTTGGTGTTCTTTCAGAATGATAATGAAAGAAAATGCATGTTGTATCTTGAGATTCGTTTCATATTCGTTCAGAACTCTCAAATTTAATTTTAGAAAATGTGATTAAAATGTTTGCTTTTAAAATTGATTAAACGTAGAAAATATATTTATACTTTGAAATCGTGAATATAGTTGAAAAGATAAATTTTGCAAATTAAGATAGTACAAAATTATGTGTACTATAATATTTTGGTAGTTATTGCGAAAAACGCAAAAATTTAATTAAAATTTAAAACCCCCAAGGTTGGTCTCCACAAAACTTTCTCGCATAATTTGTAATAAATTTGTTACTTCTAAGAATGACTTGCATGACATTTACGTATTATAGCTACAAAATATTAACCTTTCACTTTGATTTAACATTTCTACAGAATTTATTGTCTCCTTGGCGAGTTATTTGGAGATTAATCCTTGGTAAATAGATGCAGTTGAGATTCGAAATTTGTTTAGATAATTCTACTAACTCTATAAACATCCCGTAAGTGTAAACAATAATGTGAACTAGTTTCATCGCCATCGGATAAACAGTTTAGGAAGTCATAAGAGACATACAGACAAACATTCGTTTTTATTTCTATAGAAGATTGATGGGGACTCATAACCGCCATGCCAGCAGAATCGTTCGTTTGCTTTTTGTCTGTTGACTTGAACATATAGTGAGAGTGCTTTTAATAACATGAAATGGTCAGCTGACATTACAAAATGGTTTCTTGAGATAGGTTCCATATTAAATTTATTATATATTCTCTAATAAAGGACATTTACCGTCGTTGGATATCATTTAATTTATCACTGCTCATTTGTTACTAATTGGAAACGTTTTTTTTTTCTCTTTGTTATTTGATTTAAAATACTTCTAGCTGAAGCTCTGGTTCATTTCTTTCATGTATTCCCAGTAACAGAGATTATTTATTTTCTACAGTATACTGTAACCACAAAAATGTTGATTCAGTATATGCAAAAAGGAAGAATATACTGGAGAAATTAGCATCATCTATATAAATAAAAATGAATGTTTACTTGTATGCCTCTAATGCACAGCCGTATTGCTCATCCAATTTCGATAAAGCTTTAACTACTTATTACTTGCACTTACGGGGGGGTTATAGGGATATTAAAATGATCTAATATATAAAACATATTTTTGGATCTATTTACCACATCTGTTAACCAAGGTTTAACCACGAAATAACTCACCAAGGAAACATGACACATTCAGTAAAGAGGCTAAATTCAAACTAGAAGTCAATATTTCGTAGCCATTCTCCGTAAATGCAATATCTTTCTTTGAGGTGAGAGAACGTTTAGGGGAACCAATTAGATAGATTTGAAATTTTAACTAAACGTTTAATAAAATGATAGCTTTTGTGCAGTAACTTCCAAAAATATTATAATACAAATAGTTTTGCACCGTCTTAGTTTTCAAAAGGTTATCTTTTCAACTATATTAAAGATTTTTTGGTATAAATATATTTTGCAGTAACTTCCAAAAATATTGTAGTACAAATAATTTTGCACCGTCTTAGTTTTCAAAAAAATGGCTTTTCAACAATATTAATGATTTGATGATATAAATATATGTTCTAAGTTTAATCAATTTTAAAACAAGATGCTTTAATCACATTTTCTAACATTAAACTTGAGAATTTTGAAAGAATATTAAAAGAATAACGAGATACAGTAAGTAATTTCTCTCATTACCATTCTGAAAGAACACTAAGCTTTACAATTCTAAAAGAATACATAAATCTAATAAATAAAAATAAATATTGGTTTGTAGAATAGAGTAATAAAAATAGAGTAAATACTATTTATGCTTATCCTTTATATATCCTTCAATTTCAATGAATGTATTCACTGCCGACAAAAAATAAATAAATATCATACTTCCTATCATTCTTAAATAAACAAGATAATTATTTCCAATTCCAAACGATATTTCCAAGATTAATTATTTTACAGTAGCAACGCGCCGGTTGCCAGCTAGTTTATGACTAAAAACAGAAAAAAGTATAGAATAATCCCAACGTTATTTTGGCGTAGGAGAAAGATTCTTACGAATTCCATTTTTATGTTAATAAATATGTACGAATTTTCAACTTAAGCAGCCATTTATTTATAAACTGTCTGAAGAACAAAGACTTTTGTAAATTTTTCGAATCTTTCTTTATGAAGCAGGATTTGTTGCAAGATAATGCCTCAAAAGAAATTTAAGCATTTATGCAATGAATGATGTTAATCAATCATTACATCCATGCTTAAAATCCCTTGCAGTAAAGGTCATGTAGGTTTGAACAAATGTTTATTGATTCTTGAACTCAGTCAGTCATATTAAATGGGCTTAATTTTGATATCTATATAAATAAAAATGAATGTTTGTCTGTATGTCTCTTATGCCTTCCTAAACCGTTCTTCCGATGGCGATGAAACTTGATCAGCTTATTGTTTACACCTTCGGGATAGTTATAGGCATAGTACATCTAAAATTAAAAAAAAATTTCGTATCTTAACCACATCTATTTACCAAGGATTCATCTCCAAATAACTCACCATGAGACAACAGATTCTTTAGAAATGGTAAATCCAAGTTAAAGGTTAATATTTTGTAGTTATAGTACGCTAAATGTTATGCAAGTCATTCTCAAAGGTAACAACTTTATTACAGATTAAGCGAGAAAGTTTTGGGGAGATCAACCCTGGGGTTTTAAAATCTTAACTAAATGTTAGCGTTTTGCGCAGCAACTGCCAAAAATAATTGCCAATTGTAGTATAAATAATTTTGCACCATCTTAATTTTCAAAAATTATCTTTTTAACCATAATGTCGATTTTATGGTATACATATATTTTCTATGTTTAAGCAATATAAAAAGAAAATATTTTAATCGCATGATCTAAAATTAAATTTGAGAATTCTGAACGAATATGAAACGAATCACGAGATATAATGAATAGTTTCTATCATTACCATTCTGAAAGAACATAAAGTTTTACGATTCTAAAAAAATACGCAAATCTAGTACATAAAAATGAATATTTGTTTGTTCTTATTTTATTTACTGTCGTACCCTTTATTGTATTTCGATAAAACATTGCCAAATTATTGATTGATTGCACTTAATATTATTTTTTTTCGTCGGCAGCAACGCGACGGGTAACAGTGAGTATGTTAATAGAAAAGCCTATGCGAATTATGCCGATTATTTTGAGGAAAAAAAAACTTATCTGTGGCAAATCCTTTATTAAATTGCGTCGATTCGACTGATCCAACTGTTAGAGAAAAGTGGCTAATTAGTTGCTATTTTTTTCTTCTATATAATACGTCATTTCTTCAGGGGTTGTCAGTGTTTCGCGAAGCACTAAAGATAGTTTCAGACGAGGCTTATTATTGTCCGCAATCGTTGCCTCTCTGCTATTGTCCCGACATTGTCCTCGTGTGAACACTTGAGACAACGCGGACAACGTTTATTCCGACGGGACAATCATTTGCCATTGTCCCGTTGTGGTCACGTGATTTTCCGGAAGTAGGCGTGACCTTCTATTACGGACTATAATAAGTCTCGTCTGAACTCACCATAAGATTAAGGAAGCTTATGTGGCGAAGGATCGAACCTGCTATGTTCGGGTTTGAAGTCCAATAACTTAACCAATCGGCAGAAACGTACTCCTCTTACTCCTCTGTCTATTGGCTGTTACTGACTTATTAACATGTCAGGATCTTATTGGCTTATGTTGTTAGACTCACTTGACACAGCAGAATCTCTCTTCATTCGCCATTACGCTTGGCGGTATCGAAGCATTCTCTTCGCTAGCCATAACGCTTGGCGGTATCGAATCCCTCGCTTCGCTTGCCATAACGCTAGGTAGTATCGAATCAGAGGATAGTTGACGGGGCGCCTAGCCTCGGTAGGGGCTTATCCCCGATCTGATAAATAAAGAGGACATAACTTCCAATAAATTGCTCTGATACTGTTGAAAGGTAGGGAGAGATGTTAACACTTCGAGAGCCAATGCTTGAGTGAGGCAGTATCGAATCACTCACTTGTAACGCTTGGCGGTATCGAGGCAATCTCTTCGCTCGCCATTACGCTTGGCGGTATCGAGGCAATCTCTTCGCTCGCCATTACGCTTGGCGGTATCGAATCACTCTCGTCGCTCGCCAAAATGTTTGGAGCTAAAAAAATCGTTCGTCTCTACCGAACTCACTGAAAGGGGAGTATTGTGATGACATCTTAATAAGCCAGTAACAGCCAATAGATAGAGGCGTACGCTTTTGACGAATGATAAAGTTACTGGATTTCAAACCCGAACATCGGAGATTCGATCCTTCCACACTTATGCCCTGGAACTTCACCAGCATCAAATTCATTTAAAACTACCATTAATTGTTATTGATTCAGACGAATTTATTTACATAGACACTTCGTGGTTTAAATTATTCACTGTGGACAAAATATATCCAGTAAGAGGTAAAAGTTGTAATTAGTAGTTTTTAGGGTTAGAAGAATAGAAATATATTCTTCAATTCAGATTGCAAAATTAAAAATGACTATCTGGTACCCGACGCGTTGCTGCCGCCAAAAAAGAAATTATATTAAGTGCAATCAAGCAATAATTTGCAATGTTTTATCGAAATAGGATGAACGGTAAGACAGTATATAAAATATGAAAGAACAAATATTCATTTTTGTTTATTAGATTTAGGTGTTCTTTTAGAATTGTACAACTTGGTGTTCTTTCAGAATGGTAATGAAAGAAACTATTTTTTGTATCTCGTGGCTCGTTTCATATTCGTTCAGAATTCTCAAATTTAATTTTAGAAAATGTGATTAAAATATTTTCTTTTCAAATTGATTAAACATAGAAAATATATTTATTCCATAAAATCGTTAATATAACTGAAACGATAATTTTTGAAAATTTAGGATGGTGCAAAATTATCTGTACCACCATACTTTTGGTAGTTACTGCGAAAAAGTACTAAAATTTAATAAAAATTTTAAAACTCCAAAACTCTCGCATAATCTGTCATAAAGTTGTTACTTCTGAGAATGACTTGCATTACATTTCCGTACTATAGCTACATAATATTAACCTTTCTCTTGGATTTAGCATTTCTGCTGAATATATTGTATCTCCTCGGCTAGTTATTTGGAGATTAATCCATGGTAAATAGATACAATTAAGATTCATTTTTTTTTGGTTTTAGATAACTATCCCTATAACCATCCCATAGATGTAAACAATAAGCTGACCAAGTTTCATCCCAATCGGATGAACGGTTTAGGAAGGCATAAGAGACATACAGACAAACATTCATTTTTATTTATATAGATGGACAAAAAATAATATGTTCAACACGGATTTTCCCCCTATATAATGCTAATGGTAGTAGTTTGTATTAAATTTTACCATTCCCAAAAAAATTTTACCAAAAAAAAAAACTTGTAAGAAAAAAAAAAAAAAACAGAATAAAGGAGGAAAAAAGAAATGAAAAATACCCCATTAAAGACACAAAGAGATAAAAAAAATTAGAAAATGTAGGAAAAAAACAGATTGAAGTACGAAAGAAAGCTTGCATTTTCGGCTAAAGAAATATAAAAAATAAAGGCAATATAAAAATAAACAAAGTTTTTACAAGACCATATTTTTTCAGTGAGATGTACATGTACTTTACAAAAATTTTTTTGGTCATTTTTACAGAAGTTTTTATTTTAACGAAACTTTTTATGTAAACAATTTATTTTTAATCCATTAATTTTCTTATAAAGAATAATGTTAGAATATTTTAAATATCAAAAGCACTTTTTTATAACTTTATTCCATTGTTTAATTAATCAATCTTATTTTATTTCTCAGTGTAGGCATGATTTATTGTTTATGAAGTTCAGCTTTTTTTTGGTTTCATGTTTTTGTCACATATGAAAGAAGAAGACAATAAAAAAAATATCTGCCACATGCTACATTAATAAAAAAAATAAATAAAAATTTGAGATGAAGAATAATTTTACAATATTGCAATATAAATATCAAAAACACTTTTTTATAGCTTTATTCCATTGTTCGATTAATTAATCTTATTTTATTTCTCAGTGTACGTATTATTTATTATTTATGAGATTTAGCTTTTTTGGTTTCATATTTTTGTCACGTATGAAAGTAGAAAATAATTTAAAAATATCTGCCATATGCTACATAAATAAAAAATGAATAAGAATATGAGATAAAGAATAATTTTACAATATTTTAAATATCAAAAGCACTTTTAATATAACTTTATTCCATTGTTCAATTAACCAATCTTATTTCATTTCTCAGTGCTGGCATGATTTATTATTTAGCTTTTTTGGTTTCATGTTTTTGTCACGTATGAAAGTAGAAAATAATTAAAAAATATCTGCCTCAAGCTAAATTAATAAAAAAATAAATTTTAAATTTAAATTAAATTTATTTTAATAGTAACAAAATTGAAAAAGAAAATAAATTAGACGTTGTGTGTAAGAACAGTTTGAATGAACTTCTAATGATATTCAAATGTGTGTTTATCACTAAATTATCTATTTACAAGAAAATTGGAAAGATTTTTTCTAATTTTGGAAATAATATTTACTGTATGCTTCTTCTTCTTGCATACAGCCGACCACCCCGCCACGACTGAACGTAGCAGTATCGACAGGATTTGTTGTAGCCGACTGATGAATAAGTATTATCCAACCTTACATTGACCGAACAGTCAACCCTAACATTCCTTTCGGGGTAGTCAATAGCTGTCTTTCTCCCCATCTGCACACTCTCAAACAGTTGGAATGAAACTATCCATCCTTAACATCCTATCCTTCAGGGTTTTAAGAGGACCTGGTACCTTCATTACTGTACTTAAATTATTATTGACAATCTTCAGGTCCTTTCTTAATTCTGAGATCTCCATACATTCCATTAAATAGTGGTAAGCCGTACCCATTTCTCCAAAAATGCATTTACTTTCCTGCGTTCTTCCAAACTTTGGAAATAGGCAAGGAATCTCCCATGTCCAGATATTATTTGGATTATAAGTGGATGGTATCTCCCCTTCACTGTACGCTGTTATGCCTAACCACTTTTTTGAAAATAAATTCCTTATATTTAATGCGTTTTAATATAAAATGAAATGAAAACTTTTGATTAAAATCATCATTATGATTTCTTGGATAATTCACATAAATATTTCAGCATTAATAACTTTGTGTTTTAAAGTAGGGAAAATGAATTCTTCATTCTAATATGTGAAAATTTTGCATATGTCTTATCTCAAATTTCTCTTTTATTTGGGTATATAAAAATTGATGTAGAATTTAGTTTAACGGTAAAAATAATGATTACACACTTTTTTTAATAGTAGCTAAGAAGTTTGCAATAAATATAACCGTTTATCTCTTTCTGATTTTTGGTATATAATTCGAATCCCAGCCATGATGTTTTCTCCAATTACTGGAATTATTTTATCTAAACCTAGCTGGTACCTGGCGCGTTGCTACCGCAGAAGAAATAATCTTGGAAATATCGTTTGGAGTTTCAAATAGTTATCTTGCTTAGTTAAGAATGATAGGAAGAATGATATTTATTTTCTTGTCGGCAATGAATACATTCAATGAAATTGAAGGATATATAAAGGAGAAGCATAAATAATATTTATTCTATTTTTATTATTCTATTCTACAAATATTCATTTTTATGTATTAGATTTGTGCATTCTTTTAGTATTGTAAAACTTGGTGTTCTTTCAAAATGGTAATGAAAGAAACTATTCGTTGTATCTCGTGATTAGTTTAATATTCGTTTTGAGTATTCTTTTATAATCGTAAGGCTTGGTGTTCTTTGGGAATGGTAATAAAAGGAACTCGGGATTCGTTTAATATTCTTTCAGTATTTTTTAGTTTAGTATCAGAAAATGTGATTAAAATATTTTCTTTTAAAATTGGTTAAAAATAGAACATATATTTATATCATTAAATCTTTAATACAGTTGAAAAGACAATTTTTTGAAAATTAAGATGGTGCAAAATTATTTGTAATCTAATATTTTAGGAAGTTAAAGCTAAAATTTTATAAATGTTTAGTTAAAATTTCAAACTTATAGGATTGCTTCCCCTAAAATTTTCTTTCACAGTCTTTAATAAAACTACCACCTCAGAGAAAGACTTATGTTGCATTTACTTACAACAGCTACGAAATATTAACGTTTAGCTGGAATTTAGCCTCTTTACTGCATCTGCTGCGTCTCCTTCGTGAGTTAATTGATGGTTAATCATTGGCTAATAGATGCTGTAAATAAATCCGAAAATATTTTAATGTATTAGATAATTTTAATATGCCTATAACCATCCCGTAATTGCAAGAAATAAGTAATCAAAGTTTCATCGCAATCGAATGAGCAGTACGGCAGCGCATAAGAGACATGTACACAAACATTTATTTTTATTTATATAAGATGTTACCTCTTGTTCTTCTAAAAGGATGTAAATATTTCTTAAATATTTAAATTGGAAGGTTCTCGAACATTCTTAATGTGCATGAAATCTGAGCCCCATAATTGATGGGTAAATTCCCAATCTCGTATTGTTCTAATAAACCTAATTATTTGCTTCAACTAATGGTGTATTTCTTTATATCTTCGTGTAATTCTTTATTTTTTATTTATTTACTTCTTTATAGTTATTAGTTATTTATTTTCGAAATCAAAATCACTTTGTGTTTATTTCAGTAACTATGATTTCAAAATAGCATACGTCTTCACACATTAATACTCTGTGGATCGAAATTCATCAGCTATACATTATGTTGTTGAAACTGAATAATGACATTGAGACAAAAATTAACAAATTTATTTTGATTTTCTTTTTTTTTTTTCTTAAAGTTTTTACTTTACAAGTAGTTGTGAAATATAAATTATTTATTATTGAAATCAATGCATATTATTTCAATCAGGATGAAGTTCAATGTATGATATATTAAAATAAAAGAGTTTTAAAATACCTCTCCATAATATATATCTTGCTGTGCTTTTCAAAAATCATGTCCTCGCACTTACTTGCACAATTTTATAGTCGATATCACTCAAAACTGCGTGATTTGCTTTTCAAAACTTCTAAAAGTAATCCTAATTTCATTTTGAAGCTAAGCAGAGTTTTTTTCTGATAGTTTTACTTAAAATTTTTGAAGTATATTAACACATTGTGTGCGGGTACATTTTGCAGCGGAATTGTACCGGGAGCGGGCGTTTTGCGCGTAAATTTAGTTATTCAGTGAAATCTCAATAGATTGAAAATCATTTCATTTTTTAACCAATTCTCGTATTTTATATTGAAATATATAAACAAATATATTAATAACAATCATAAGATTTTTGTAAACAAAAAAAATTTTTTAGTAGATAAATTTATAATAGTATCGTAAATATGAAAAATCAAATAGAAATAGTAGTATATAGTTTTTTGTACCCACAAACAAACCATGTTGTTACACTAATCCGTACTAGTACGTGACCCGCGCTCAAGTATCAATCGTCAGAAAACGTACTAGTGCGTGACCGGTTCTCAAGTATCAATCGTCAGAAAACGTACAAGTACGTGACCCGCTCTCAAGTATCAATCGTCAGAAAACGTACTAGTACGTGACCCACGCTCAAGCACCAATTGTCAGAAAACGTACTAGTACGTGACCCACTCTCAAGTATCAATCGTCAGAAAACGCACAAGTACGTGACCCGCATACAATTTGTGTTAAGTCCTTTTATAGATAGATTTATAGGAAGAATTCACGAAGGTTTAAAAGTAATTTTCCTTACCTTTTATGCATCGAGATATCTTTCCTTTATATTAATATAGTAAAAATTCTGATCTGAAGTACAAGAAAATGGTAACAATTCGATGAGAGATTAACAGATAACCTTAAAAAAGTAGCAATAGAATGAAATACTGCTCTTGGAGGAATTAAAAAAACCCGTAAATACTTGAAGCTAAATGTACTTTAAAAGTACTGAAGGAGCCCTTTTATAAATAATATAAAATTAAGACCCGTAAATACTTGAAGCTAAATGTACTTCAAAAGTACTGAAGGAGCCCTTTTATAAATAATACGAAATTAAGACCCGTAAGTACTTGCAGCTAAATATACTTCAAAAGTACTGAATGAGCCCTTTTAAAAATAATATAAAATTAAGACACATGAAGACTTGAAGCTAAATGTACTTCAAAAATACTGAATAAGCCCTTTTGTAATACTATAAAATTAAGATCCTTAAATACTTGAAACTAAATGTACTTCAAAAGTACCGAATAAGCCCTTTTATAAATAATATAAAATTCAGTTCTTATCTAACATAATTGATAAATTGAACAGATGAATTCAAGAACAAATTATTTTTTCATAAAGACGCAGACATTAGTTATCACAAATTTAAAGCACCTAGTTATGGTAATAAGCATTAGAACTCTGTTATTTAGAGTAATTCAAAACTCATCTGAAAAATTTCGAGAAATATTTAACTGCGTATAATTTGGTAACATTGCAGTAAAAATTGGATTTTCAATCTGAATTAGTAAATCCTATTTTTCAGTACGATAATATAACGGAACAAACAAGGGAAATAAGAAAGAATAAATTAAAAAATGTAATTGTTCATGTATTTTTTAACTGAATAGCAAAAAAAAAAAAAAAAAATCCTTCAATAATTATTATTTCAGTAAAATGAAACATTTTTAGTTATGGCATTAATATCCTTACGTTGCATATTTTAATAATAAATAAGACCTATAAAATATTATTAAGAAAGCTGATTTAAAGTGTTAATGTTTTGCTAGTGTCAAATCCGAGTTCAAAACAAAGCAATTTCCCTCTTTTACTTTGAACACGAAGTTTTCCCAAGTGTTTCAGAGCACCAGTGATAATGTTGGAAAATACTAATGAATGAATGTTCCTTATTTGAGAGAGAGCTAATGACAATTTTTCTTTTCTCTTTTCTTATGATTTTCTTTAAATAAACAAGGAAATTTGTTTTTAATTTTTTTCTAATAATTGTGTTTTAAGGATTAATAAATTTAAGTTTTGTTAATTAAGCCTGTTTTCATATAAATAAATAGAATGCCGCATTTTTTACAAGATAAATCATATGAAAAATCATGGTAAGCGATTATTATAATTTTTTTGTAATATTAAAAGAAGTGAATAATTTAACGAATAAATGTCAAGGTTCAAATGTATCTTGATATAGCACTTAAAATTTCGTTAATTTATGCTCTCGTGTAAAACTTGAATAATTCTATGATTGTTAAAAATGTACAAATATTTGTTCACGCTATTTCAGTATTAATATACATTTGACAAATTTTTAGGTTTTAAAAGTCATTTAAGTTTATTTTTTTTCGAATTAATTATTTTTTCGAATGTTTGAGTGTCTATAGGTACTGCTAAATATTACACGTATTACGTATTTGTTTATCAAATAAATGACAGAATATGTATGAAAATATGATTTTTATTTTTTCAAGTTGCCTTCATTTTGTTTTTACTATCTATTTGTAAGAAATGCTGAAATTAATTTGTTCTTTTAATACAGCACTAAAGGAATAATCTTTTTTTTAGAAAAAAGAAAAAAAAATCTCCCTCTTCTATTTTGAAAATTGATCTTTACATTTATTTTCAATTTTTAGAAAAATTTTTGATAATTTTTGACACCCATTAATTTTGAAATTTTTGATATCCATTATTTTTGAATTTTTGACACCCATTATTTTTGAATTTTCGATAC
>JAPMOQ010001879.1:1083472-1095055 GCA_026543055.1 Argiope trifasciata | reverse complement strand
AGTCTTAAATAAATATCGTTATATGTAATGAAATGTTCAAAAACGATTAAATGATGAGACAGAAACAGTGGCTTGATTTGAAAGACCTTAAAACATAAGCTCTAAGAAGTAAAAAAATAAATTGAGCCCACTGAATTGGCTTAATATTAATAATAAGATACTATCAAAAAATTATTGTGCCTAAAGTTGTATAAGTTAAGCACTAACTTTTATTTCAAATAATGTTTTTAATGTTTTTCCTCAAAAGGAGGAATTAATGATTATTATTTTAATAAAAAAAAGCAGGGAAAAATCTATTTTATGCTTGTAAGATACTTTTTCAACAAAAAAGTCAAATGTGCACATTGACTTCAGGTGAATAAAAAAAAAATTTAGATTTGTGTTACCAATGTTTTGTGGACTTTCTTGAATTTTTTGTTACTTTACTTTGATTTTCTACTGTTGTAAAGATAATTAATAAGTTGTTATTGGTAATATTAAAGAAAAAGAAAGTAGGAGAAAATTCATTTCATATTTGCAATTGACCTTCTATTAAGGTACTTTCTGAATAAAAAAGTCAAATGTGCACATTGACTGCAGGTGAATGAAAAAATATTTTAATTTGGTGTTAAAAATGTTTTGTGAACTTTCTTGAAACTTTTGTTACGTTGCTTTAATTTTCTACTGTTGTAAAGATATTTATTAAGTTTATAGGTTGAAATAATGACTTGATTTTCTACTTAATATGGAATGTATGCTACTGATTCTTTTGAATATTTCGAAAATAAAATGTGATCTTTTTGATAAATGATTTGTGTGGATATAGGAATATCATGTATAGCAAATACCGACCAGTGTCAGTAATCAGTAAAATGAAGTCTTACCTGTCAGTTCCTTCCAATGTAGCTGACAGCAGGAGCTAAAGAAAATCTTACTTTTTGTTTCCAGTCTTACCTTCGGACGTTTGACATTGACTGAACTGTTTATAAAATGACAAACACACTACAAAGAATGATTGTTATTCTCCTAAATTTTATTACGGTCTCGACATTTAAGTAAAACAGTGACTGCTTGAATTACAAGGCTCTTGCATGACAGCTGAATTTTCTTTTCGGCTTGACAGGAATTATAGGAAATGAACGAAAGTTACAAAAATATCCATTGGCTTACAAGCCGAGCCAGCATCCTTTTAATCACGCAGCTTGGAGGAAGTAAACTAGAATATTGTGTGAGATTTGGACATAACAAAATATTTAGACATCGTGAACATATATACCAATGTGCCATTCAAGTGATAAAAAGCGTCATTGCTTATTGAAGTGTACAGAGCACAAAACTTTTGAGATAATAATACATATCGAAAATGTATAAAATAGTGAAGTTTTTCACTGTATTACAAACATTAAAAGAGAGTTGCACAATATAGGTCAATTAATACATGGTTAAACTAAATGAAATTGTATTTCGTTTTCCTTTGTTATGACCTACGACTTTTTTGTTTCATATCAAAATTAGGAGTATGCTACGCTTGAGCCATCACTGAAAGATGCACATTGAAATATTTCATAGTTTAATAATGAAATAGAGAAATGCTTTGAACTCTTTCCTGGAATATAACAGAATAATATCACATTCATAATACCGTACCTTACATAATAAAGAGTACAGCTGAATTTCTTATCAAAGACCACAGAATTATTGCCTTCTGTCCAAAAATGGAACTGATATGTTTTCAGGTGGTTAAAAGATATGAAGAAAAAGAAAATCAAAAAGTGACTAGAACATTAATGAAATTTTCTAGTTTATGGTTCGGATTTTCAGTGAAATAGAAACAGAAATTCAGTCTCGCTAATGTCTAAAGGTTTTGATAAAATAAGAGACAGTAAAACAAGAACTGCGAACTGTATAAATAACTTTAGACATAATAAAAATCATTGGAAAAAAATTAATATACAATATTTACATTGAATTATATCATAGAAAAGTTAATAAATATGACAATCACAAGAATAATTTAAAACACATAATTGCGATTAACTGGAATAAACATCTATAATATATGCACTAAAATACTTATAAGAATAAATGACTAGGTTCATTCACGATTCACAACAACAAACAATAACTTTTCTCGTCGCACATTTTGAAGCTCTTTCAAAGTAAAAACAAAAGAAACGATTAAAAAAGTTCGTTAATAAATAGCAGCCTGTGAGATACAAATTGATTTTTTCTATTATTATTATTATTTTACTTTTTGTAAAAGCAACAATAATTTTCTTGCTTTTTGTAAAAGCAACAATGATCAATTCTTGCTTTCTGTAAAAGCAACAATAATCAATTCTTGGTTTTTGTAAAAGCAACAGTAATCAATTCTTGGTTTTTGTAAAAGCAACAATGATCAAATCTTGCTTTTTGTAAAAGCAACAATGATCAATTCTAGCTTTTTGTAAAAACAACAACGATCAACTCTTGCTTTGGGAAGCAAACACCATTTCATGATTTTAAAAAATAAAAAAATGATGTATCGGAAGACAGTAAATATACTACTTTTCGGGTCAAAAATTTATTTTTATTATATAATTTGTGCTTGAAATGTTTAGACGAATAAAAAGGAATTTTCTTCTATAACGTAATTAAAAGATAACTGAGTCTGTTACAAAGATTATCAAGTTCGAACAGAACAAGGTAACGCAATTTTTCTGTAAAAAGTTTTTTTCGTATGTGGTACACAAATACACATTATTATGATAAGATAGTATGATCATTAATAATTATAAATTTTGCTTCAGAAATGAAAATTAAATCCGCTTTACTGCAAAAAATATTTTTACTAAGTTTCTATTGACAGATTGTATTGAAGTATATAAATATTCCACTATGATTGTTATTTTGCAATAACAAATTTTGAATTGTAATCATAAAATAATAATATATATTTTCTTTAAATAGGTTGTTATAAGTATATACTATCACGTTGGGATGTATTAATTTAGTGGAGTACCTTCCTATTTTGGAATGGTGAAGGAAGCGATTTTCAGTAATTGTCCACAAGTTCTAAAATATTGTATTTAACGGGAATGTCCTTCTTGCTTACCATATTCTTGAAATAAAACTACAAAAAAGCTATTTATAGAATGTAGAATGAGGCATTTTCTTTCTGAGGTAAGCCAAGAATTCTCTTACAAAAATTTTCCTAACAACTAGAAGACTCTTTGATTTAAATGTTTCTAAAGAAATGAAGTATTTAAATTTTATGCATTCGCATTTAGAATTCTTTTATAATTCAAAACAATGCATTATGGGAAAAGTAATTTGGAATAAACTACGGAAAACTGTGAATCCAAACCTATAAAACAAATAACAGAGGAATGCGCTTTAAAGATGCAGTAAACAAATATGTCCAAACAGTTTTTTTTTTAAAGTTGCTGTTTTCTAACTTTATTTAAGTACTGAAAACTATGTTCTTTTTCAAATCAAATGTATGTACTTCTGTTGCAACATAGTGGCAGCTCGTTAGCTTTAGAAATTAACAGGGCTCTAAAAATCCTTTTTTGAGAGCTGGCAATTAAAGAAATAATACTTTAGCCATAAATAGCATAACATTTTAAATTTCAAATTCATATATGCTTTTGCATTTCGATCATATGAAATAACCAGAATAGAAAATCATATGAATGTTTCAGATGTGACTTGTTATTGATATTATATCATGATTCAAAGGGTAAAAGTATCAGAACCTTCAATTCGTCAGAAAATGAATGTCAGATGATAAGATGTGTTGTAAATGATCCAAAACCTTCATCGTCTTTTACATACATTAATTAATAATAAGTGATTACTCATAAAACATTTCGCATGAATGAGGTTTGAGAAAATCGCCAAGGTACCTTTATTCGAAGAGCAGCTTCGAACAAAAAAAAATAATATTCAATAAAGCAGATTCGTTTTCATCAACTAATAAAATTCTAAACCAAAATTCATAAACGTTCAGCGAAAGAAGCAGAGAAAAAACCCAGAGAGAACGAAATCGAACTTTGGATGGGAGTGTAAAAGAATCAAATTCAATGAATTCAAGCTTGGTCTGCTCTGATTGCAAGTCCAGCGTCTCTGAATTCAAAGGGAGAAATGATTGCAATAAAGCAGATGCGTTTTCATCAACTAATAAAATTCGAAACTGAAATTCATAAACATTCAATGAAAGGAACGGAGAAAAAATGGGAGAGAATGAAATCGAACTTTGGATGGGAGTGAAAAAGAATCAAATCCCATGAATCCAAGGATGGTCTGCTTTGATTGCAACTCCAGCGTCTCTAAATTCAAAGAGAAAAAATGATTGTAGTTTTTTCAAAAAAAAAAAAAAAAAAATCAATGAACCAATTACATGAGCATTATGCTTTCATGGGCAGCGCAATAATACACCCTTATTTGCGTTTCTCTTATTATTGGTCCATTTTAAAATTTTTAATGATTTTTTAAGTTAATTAATGGACTCGTAAAATGACAAAGCAAGGAAAAGATATCAAAGTTTCAAATTGGGAAAGAAATAAAATATAGTAATAAAGCAAAATTCAACTTTCAAAAGTAATTTTTGGGGGGTGTTGTAAGTTCTGAGACCCAACTGATGCCTCGCAACTGTTGCAACGTTTTCTTCTATAGCCAATTACGCTGAAAAGATCACATTTAAGGAAGCAGATGCGCTTTCCTTAACCAATAAAATTCGAAACCGAAATTCATAAACTTTCAGTGAAAGAAAAAGAGAAGAAACCAGAGAGAACGAAAGATAACTTTGGATGGGAGGGCAAAAGACAAGAAAACTTAATAAAAAAGTAAAAAGAGAGAAAATTTAATAAAAAAGCAAAAAGAAAGAAAATTTAATAATAAAAAAAAGCAAAATTTAACTTTTAAAAGTAAGTTCTGAGACCCAATGGATGCCCCGCAACTGTTGCAATGTTTTCTTCCATAACTAACTACGCTGAAAAGATCACATTTAATGAAGAACAATACTTTACAGTTACAGTTAATACATAATACAGTTTTTTACTTTATCAACTAATAAAGTAAAAAACATCAGAACAAAATGGTGCTTGCCGATATCAACTCTTCAATCATTTTTAATCAATAACTACCGGCACAGATAATGGTGCTTGGCGATAAAACAAAATGGTGCTTGCCTAGATCAATTATTCAGTTATTTTTAATCCATTAACTACCGGCACAGATAATGGTGCTTGTCGATAGTACAAAATGGTGTTTGCCGATAGAACAAAATGGTGTTTGCCGTAGAACAAAATGGTGCTTGCCGATATCAACTCTTCAGTTATTTTTAATCCAATAACTACCGGCACAGATAATGCCAGTAAATATTTGCGAAATAAATGGAGAAAATGTATCTCACAGGATGCTTTTGAGTAAAAATCAAACAACGTATAAAAACAAAGCCATTATTTTAAAACATAATCTGAATCACAGCATGAAAATAACATATGATACATAAAAAACACAATATAAAAAGTAAGTAACAATTGTAAATAAAACCAATATCTAAGACCACCTGGATGGGAATATCAATACATACTCTTTTGAAACATAGAATTTTTCTTTTTTTTTTTGCTTTTAACACGGAGAATCATTTTAGTTTCAATTTTATATAGTTTTAAATAAATAATCCAGTTCTTGTACTGATGGCATAGTAAATTCATATTTACCACAATTTGGCCTGACCATTTTTATGGTCAGAACAGACACACTGACATATGTACATACAAAAAAATAAGTAAAAATGTGACAATCTTTTTCATACAATTGAGCGAAATTCTACAAAATACTCGTACTTCACACTTTGGGTGTGAGTAAAATGTAGTTAAAAAAAAGTTCTGTGTGAAACACTAACTTCAAGCTTCCTTCATATCAATGCGAGTAACTCATTCTTGGCTGCATGTCGCATTCGTAGCCTTGCTATTGGACAGGCCATAGCGTTAGTCACAACATCCAGAATGTATGTTGGACAGGCCATAGCGTTAGTCACAACATCCAGATGTATGTTGGACAGACCAATTTACTCACAATTTTTTTAATACTGAACATTCCTATTTTTTTATTATTAAACATATAATTATATGAAACTAGAAAACAGTAGATTGAGGGCAATTATTTCTGATACTCAAGGTCATAAATATTTGCCATCAATGCAATTAAATTTCATCAAGTTTTGAGCAACCTATCCTAAAACATATTTAGTTCATTGTTTCATTGTTTTCAATATTCATTGTAATTTGACAATGCCATGGAAAGAAAATTCAAGCTGAAAAAGTATGATCATGTTAACGATCGTTTTACACTTACGATCGTTACCATTACTTAATATATCGTTATTAACAATGTTTTAAAAAAGTGCAATTCATTTTCAACACAAATACTTGTGAACAATTCTTGAATTTAAGAATGAAAGATTTCGTATTGCCGACTACAATTATCCAACTGCCAAGTACTTAGCTCCGAAATCGCTTCTACATTGGTCGTAGTAGCAATGAGATTCCAAAATAGAGTTAAGACAATTTTTTTTTAATATACTGCTTCGATATGAATATTCTTTCCATGGACTGAATAATAACATTATACCGAATGTTAAACAAATATTCTTCTCAACAGTCTACTCAAAAAATGCGAAACTCATTTGAGTAACTTTCACGTCTTAATGAAAATTTAAGACTTCTGTTATGATTGATACAGTCTATTCTAGGCATATTTAGAAGGCATTTATATTTTTTAAACTGTTCCTCTCTAAAAAATAAGCTTCTTCTTACCGTCCGTAATGCATTTTTAACAATGGGAAAAATTGCATAATATTTTAGAACAATATTTTGTTCTATTCTCCTGAGGTATCGTTTGCAAAACAGAAGAGAAAGTTAATTATTGCTGACACGCGCATGGTCTGTCTAACACATCTCCCAACTGTGAGGCATATTTTACCTAAAAATTTAATTTTTTTTTTGTGTTTTACAAAAGTAAGTAGATTGTCAAAGGCCTGTAGTGAAAGGAAACCAAAGAAACAAATTCATCTCACATTTACATATGTATGAACACAAATATTTACAGTATGCATTATACTTCTGTAAAAACTAGAAGCATAAAAAAACTCTAGCTTGATATAGACAAAGCCTTTAGCGCAGTGTGCACAATTTCACATCTACGTTGACATTGAAGTGTACGTTGGGAATGCGCTAAATCTTATTGACTTCCAACTATACAAAGATATTGCTCTGGGGTGAATTAGGTATTATTGAATTGCCAAAGTGCCCTTTTTAGCCGTAGTAAAGACATCAAGAGCTTTATAGACGTGTTATCTTTCATTCATAATTCACTCCAAGAATAAATTGTTTCTTTGTATTGTACAATTTCATTCTCGTAGCTAAAGAATCCCTCGAACTCAACTTTTGATGGGCTGAAAAGATTATATGCTGATATAAATAACATTTTAAGCGTCCCATTTATATTAAGCATAATATATAATTCGAAGCCTTCAAACAGATGTTTAAAATGCATACGAAATTAATTAAAATCGGCTACATCCCCTAAACAAACAGTGAAAATGCACTGAAATTCAAATCAAATTACTTTTTCCCTTCTAAACAAATGCCATTCTAATTTAGGGCTAGTTCATATTAAGCATAATATATAATTCGAATTAATTATATATTAAGCATAATATATAATTCGAAGCCTTCAAATAAATGTTTAAAATACACACGAAATAAACTCTAATTAAAATTAGTTACATTTCCTAAACAAACAGTGAAAATGCACTGACATTCAAATCAAATAACTTTTCCCATCAAAACTAATGCTATTCTAATTTAGGGCTAGTTCTTAACGAAAATGTATTGAAATACCTATAGCAGAAATACTATATTATCACAGTCTAAATAACTCTGGTTCCTTTAAGTGACTTTTGAATTTGGTTCTACTCCAAACACCAAAAAGAAACATCTGTATATATTTCAAGAATTGGAAGGCACTGAGAAATTAATTCTATTTTAATCCTATTCAGTACTCCAATGTAACTTTCATCCTCTTCAACTTTAACATTATAACTTTTTTTAACAGTTGCATACTACTCAAATCTCAAATAAAGAGTCGTTTTTCTAAACAACATCCATAAATTCGACAGATAAAACACTGAAAATGAAATTATATAACTACTGAAAGTGTCTTTAAATGTTATCGAATACAATCCCACTGAAAGTGGTGTTTGAGGGATTCTTTATATTAGCCCTTAATTCCCAAATAAAAGACAAATCTTCCTTCAAGTAAATAATTGATTTGTTAACAAAATTTTTTACAAGAGCTGTTTTTCTAAACAACAACTTCCATAAATTCAACAGATAAAACAATGAAAATGAATTAAATGACTACTGAAAGCTTCTTTAAATGTTATTGAATATAATCCCACTGAAAGTGGTGTTTGAGGGATTCTTTATATTAGCCCTTAATTCCCAAACGATCTTCCTTCAAGTAAATAATTGATTTGTTAACAAAATGTTTAATTGCCATTGATAATTTACCTTAAAGCATTTCTTAATCATAATTGGTTTGGTTTCATAGAAAATTCGTTCTTAATGAGGGATACTATGAATGAAAGATTTCCACTAGACATGTAATTTCAAATTATTTGAAAGTCGGAGTGATGAAAGAGAATTCTTGAATCTATAACACGCCTTAGAGACATATAAAAATATGCGACTTCCCTTCCCAATTTTCAAATTTACATTATTGTGTGTAATGTTGAAAAACAACGTATTGTGGTGCAAGTATAAAGAAGGGTGTGTTCAAAACACAGTCACAATATAATCTACAAAATATTACATTAGTGACAATGAATAAAAGCTTTCGCATGTCATTCGAATTGATAACGATTCCGATCGCCAAAACTGCGATTTCAGAAACAGATCGTTTTTTCTGCCTGTCTGAAAATACTAGAGGAAATGCATTCAGTTAATATATTAGTTTGGAATTATGAATATTTATCTTTCAACGAAACTTATTTATGAAATAAATAACTGAAAGCGGAATGTTTTTGGCTTTGAAAGAAGAAAGAATGGAATCATTTAAAGAAGATAACAATAAAATAACTATAAAGAATAAAGTTATTTCATATTTTTCCATAAAGTTAATATTAAATTCTAATTATAAATTTCTGAAAACAATATACTTCTTGTATATTAGTGTAGACTGGATCACAGATTAGAAAAAGGAATCAAACTGCAATTTGCAGTCAAAACTAAAATGGCTACGAATGATTTGTCTTATCAGTTGAACAGTATGATTTAAGTAAAGAAAGAATTGTCAATATGAAATTCCTTCTACTGAGAAAACACCTCATAAGGCAACTTTAGAAATATAATCTCTTCACAAAATGAACGTTATCACTCATTGGATTATTGCATTCAAATTGAGAAATATTAATGAGAAGAGAGAAATATAACTCGCTTTTAACGTGCAAGTTTCATTACGTCGAATTAAAAAATAAATCTCTACAAAATTTCATTGATACATTCATCTGACAATACAAAGCACTGAATGCATTTTTTTTTCATTGGATAAAGCTATAGATGACGCCATTTTCAAATATTTTACAGTAATCTCATTTTATATAGCATCTTCCATTATCGACGCAAAGCATTTCATATTTTTAAAGCAACAAAAAGTTTTATTTGACGTATAATAAACAAAAAGTTTCGAAGTTTGGTAACTGAAATTCAGATATAAAAGCAAAAACTTTAAAATAAAGTTAACCTCATATTTATTTTAATAATAAGTCGTTTTATTGTTCCTTGCTTATATGTTTAAGATTCTGTTTGATATTTATTTCATGGGAGCAAAAATAAAATTTAAAATAATTGAAAAGTAAATATGCATAAAAACTAACTTAATCAAGAGGTGTTGAAATAAATTAAACTGTTTATCATCATAAGCTAAATCAGAAAATATTTACAAAATTTACTCCCCCCTTTCAGCGTGACGTCATCTATGGACGGCCGACTCTTAAATTATTTTTTTTGGACAATTCATTGCATGTTTAAAATGTAGATGTAATGTCTCCCAGCAGAACTATTTCATTGAATGTATTTGTATCAAACAGAGTTGAATGGTTCAAAAAATTTAAATTTCTATTTTGAAACACACCATAGTTTTTCTATTATAATCTAGATTTTTCAGGCTGCTTCTATTTTAGACACATTTCTCCATCAACCTATGGAACAGCATAGCGATGTAATTCAGCTCCATAGTAGGACATCTACTCTGCTAATTTACCTATCACACAGTTGAAGGCGCTGGAATGTTTATTCAATTATTATTTTTTTTAAAGATTATTCGTGTATTTACTTACCTCTAGCGCCTCCTGAAGTAAATACAGAGACTTTGCATAAATATATCGGCTCTGTGAGCATTTCCAACTTAATAATGGTAGGTAAAGTGAACAAGGTTGATAATAGAAACCAAAGCGCATATTCCTAATTAATTCATTTAACTCAATTCCAAACTCCAAAAAGCTAGTTAAATAAAGAATCTAAGAGAACCAAAATGCCGCCAAAAGTGGCCCAAAGCGTAATTCTTGCCAAAGAAGACATGAGGCATACAGCAAAATATCGGCTGCATTTCCACTTTGTAAGAGAATTACGATGAATATACATAAATACTGTGACCACAGTCTAAATACTTTTTCATTCTATTTTATTGCATAGTTAACGTCAAAAAATGACGTATATATTCTTCAATGAAAACGTATTTTAAATAAGACCTTGTTCACTTTGACAGACACAGATGAGCAATGGTAAGTTTAGGCTTAGCAACAAAGTGAACTTGCCACATATACATTTATGAATTTCTACTTAGACTCTATGCGAGTCTAGCTTGTGCTTGGACAGGTGTGAGTATGAGTTCATCAACTCAACAAAGAACTTCAGAAAGCCATCTTGTAGTTTCACAAGATCCACTTTCAGTTGAGATGTGACGCAAAAGACCTCCGATCCATCATCGAAAATTTAAGAATTTATTTTAGAGTCCAACAAAAATGGAACCAAATTCTTTTAGATTGGATTAAAATCATTTGAATTAAAAAAAAAAAATTCTGTGTCGTGCTACTTAACTCTTGCAGTATTGAAATTATCTGTTTCTGTCAGTATTGAAATTATTTGTTTCTATCAGTATTGAAATTATCTGTTTCTGACAGTATTGAAATTAGCTGTTTCTGAAAATGCTGACATAACTTGCTTGTTTCAACTAATTTCTTTTTAGTTTGTTTTTGTTTAATATAAGACAAAGAAAATAAACAGTATATCTTTGTTTTAAAATTCAATGCAAAAGATTTGCTGTTCTTTAATTAAAGTTAATTGGTTTTATTTCAGTTAGTGGTAACTTTAATTGAATCATTCATCATATTTTCTTACTATATTATTGAACTTTTTAGATATACTAAAAATTGAAATAAAATAAACTGCCTTATGTTAAGGCAATTTTTTTAAGAAAAAAAAATTAAAATATTCATAGTATTTAAAAAATTATATATATATATATATATATATATATATATATATATATATATAT
>JAPMOQ010001879.1:1055729-1071968 GCA_026543055.1 Argiope trifasciata | reverse complement strand
ACTTCAGAGATTTGTTTATAAATTACAGCTGGAGGTAACATTTTTTTTATACCAAACTATTATTTAAACAATACTTGAGACGAATACACAGAATCTCAACATGAAATGTGTGAATTTTTAGTGTCTATCTGCATAGAGAGCTAGAAGTATGAAAAAGATAATACTGAGTAATATGAACATAAACTATTATTATTCATGTTGTCCAGCTCTACAACTTTTCACGGTCTTCCCTGGATATTGTTCCAAATGACTTCAGAGATTCATTTATAAATTATAAGTTGGAGGTTACACCTTTTAATACCAAACTTTTATTTAAAGAATACTTGAGACGTATAAACATGAGGCATCAACATGAGATGGTTTTATAACGAATAACATTTAAGAGAATTATTTAAAAAATAGTATTGAAAGAGGGATAAAATCAGTTATTTTAAATTAATCATATCAATAAACTGTGAAATAAATTATAAAAAATAAAATTCTGGCATAGCAGCATTGGTTCCTATTTTTTCTTATACAAAATTTTGTATCAAAAAGTTTTGAATTGACTATTCGTTTTTTGGTTACAGTTATACAGAAATGATCTCAAGTTTCAATTAAATATGTAGATAAAATATTTAATTCCGATCAAGGAAAAAAAAACATAATGGCAACTATGAGGTTTTGTAATGTAATGCCTTTTTTTGTTAAAAGTGGGAACTGAAAATCCAATTAAACAGTTTATCTAAAAAAATAATAATACTATAGTGCAATTAGGTACGTTTATAAGTTAACACTGGTATTTCGAAAATGATATCTGGGATGATCTTTTTGTTACGATGTATCAAAAGACAAAATGAGTTCTCTAATTTTGCGAAATGTAAATGAAGTTATAATATGTTTTAAATGATATCTAGGATGATATTTTTGCCACAATGTGTCAAAAGACAAAGTCAGTTCTCGAGTTTTGTGAAATGTAAATGAAGTTATAATGTGTTTTAAGTGATATCTAGGATATTTTTTCTGCGATGTGTCAAAAGACAAAGTCAGTTTTCGAGTTTTGTCAAATGTAAATTAAGTTATAATATTATAATGGCTGATTGATTATTTGAATCAGATTGAATAATTCTGAAATATAATGTTACAGTCATGAAATGAACATCATTAAGATGATAAAAACACATTAGTAGCATTAACTTTAACATCAAAGCTTGTGTCATTAGATGAGGATTGAAGTAGCAACAATGAAACAATATAATCAACGAGCTGCCTTTAAGTCTCTATCAATCAATCATTACAGCTGGCAGATGAAGGGAAAAACAAAATTAACGAAGACAACTTACTTCAAAAAGCACAATAAAAAAGTAGCATCGACGAAACTTACCTGAAAAAAAGAAACATAGAATTAGTCACGATTGCAGCATTTTGCACAATATTTTCCTGCAAATGCATTGCATTATACATAAAATTATTTTTACAGAACTTTTGCACGCAACCTGCATTGTATTCAAAGTGATGTCTTCTATTACATTGCACGCCATTCGAAGCTCATTGATGTATTAAACAACAAAATAATTATATTTTCTACGATACTGAAAACAACTAATTCCTTTTTCGTGAGAATGACGATTTACTGTCCGTAAAGAGCTCGATAATTCTGAGAAATAATGAAAAAAGAAAGGAAGAAAAAAAGGCAGATGTTTCAAAAACGAAAGCTCAGAAAAATGTAGATCGTATTTTTGTAACTGATCTGATCATTATAGGAAACAAGTACAATAAACTTCATTGGTTAATATTATAATTACATTGCTACATTTTGAAACTTAAAGGAAAGAATAACTATTAAGGCATGGAAATATAAGGAAAAATTATATATTTTATCAAAAATTAACATATACTCAATTTGATTGAAGTACTGCTGTTAGGAAGACAATTTGAAAGCAGATTTGATCTCAAGTAGCTTGCTTTACTTTCTAAAGTTTAATTATTTTACAATGATATTTGAAAAACTTTATAATGTGTAAGTCAAATATAATGGTGGAGGACTAAAAACTAAAAACAGGAAATTTTTCGGTTATTTTTTTCAGTCTGAGAAGTTTCTGAACCGGCAAGATCTGATGAATGAAAAGACAAGATTATTATTTTTCGATTAGGTGCATCCTTAAATGTCATCCGCATTAGCGAAAGTCAAATGCGTCATTTACTTAATTTTCAAACTTTACTATTTTTACTGCAGCTTTAGCTGCTAAGTTCCCAACTTTTTAAGATTACTTTAAAAAAATTAGCAAAGTAGGTCAACTCTTTCTAGAATCTTATTCTATCCAAAACTGGAAAACAATACTTAACATGTAGGTTGAAGAATCCAAAAATAAGAATTTCATCTCAGAGATCCACCTACGATTAGTTATGAAATAGCTGACACATAAATAAGAGTTTAATCCTAGTCAATTCTTTCTACTGTCTTATTCCATCTAAAACTGAAAAACATTAGTGAATATGTAGGCTGAAGTATCCAAAATTAAGAGTTTCATCTGAGAGATCTACTTACGAGAAGTTATGAAATTGCTGACACACAAATTGGAGTTAAATCCTAGTTTTTATTCAAGTTTTCTATCAAGGCTGGACATGTGGCCGTCAACAACTGCTTTGGTCTATTTTTCGTAATAACTACAATCTTCTACTCTTTAGCATTGCGTGGCACAGTTTTGTTAACCAGACATCCGTAAATAGGAGTTTAACCCTAATTCTTAATTCAATCAGGATTGGGTATGTGAGCAGTCAACAGCATCTTTGATCCGTTTTTCACAACAACTGCAAATTTCAGTGCTTTAGCACTGAATAGCATGATCTTGTTTAAATAGCATCCAGATATGAAACCCTATTGTCATCACCATCGCCTTTTTTTCGCTTTGAGCTTTATTGAAATGATTTTATAATTGTAAGAAGATAGCTTTTTAGATGAATTGAGATAGTGCATCTCTGAAATATTTCGTTTAATAGCATCTCAAATATAATACTTGGTAATAGATTGTTTATTATGTACAGTAAAAGCTCTTAATTCGCGGGGTATACGTTCCATAAATATACCGCGAATACAGAAACCGTGAATACGGAATGGTCATTTATATGGGATTATAGGGGATACGTTCCTAGGTGACAAAATAATAAAAAATCTATAAAAAATCTATTTAATCACTGTTTTTGAACATTTTGCTCAATTATCTTAAGGCTTAGGCAATGGTTTGAAGAATTTTGTCATTTTCTCTTGCTTGGCAGTTTTTAAAAGCTCCTTCAATTTAGACTGATAGGCAGCAGTCGCATTAGCAATTTCCCTCTTAAAAATAAGACTTGCTCATTTGCCTTTCTTAAACCTTCACAAAGATTTTTCAAATTAAATGTCACGTTTCCAGCGCTTGTTGAAGCCTCTTCTTCAATGGGCTGTGAATTTAACATTTCCTCCAAGTCGGTTTCAGACAACTCTTCATCTTGCGATTCAAGCAATTCCTGAATGTCACTTGATTCTATCTGTTCGAACCCATCTCGTCCTATTCCATTCGTGATTTCGGCCATGTTTGCAGTTTACATTTAACAACATACTTTAGACAAAATTGTAATAAGATCTATTTTACTTTTTTTATTAGTCCATTTGACGGCATTTACAAAGGATATTGGGTTGGATACCTACTGGAATTCTTTTATTATTATGTACTTATTAGATCCGCGAATAGAGAAATGTTTAGCCGCGAATATAGGAATCGGGTCGCATTTTTTAAATCCGCGAATAGTGAAAACGCGAATAAAAAGCTTTTACTGTATTCATCTACAGACAAAAACAGTGTTAAAAAAATTTGAGCTTCAGTGACATACAGAGATGTATAAGGATTTGTCCTCTTTATAAAACTCAAATTTATAAAGAAACGTGCCATTTTCATGGCTTAAAGTTTTGCGTTTCGATATCTTTTGTCAGAATATCATTTATATGATAATAGCTCATATCCGGCGCTTTGCTGCCACCGAAAGAAATAACATTAAATGCAATCAATAAATAATATGGCAACGTTTTATCAAAATAGGATGAACGGTAAGACAGTATATAAAATATGAAGAAACAAATTTTCATTTTTATTTATTAGATTTGTGTATTTATTAACTGTAAAACTTGGTGTTCTTTCAGAATGGTAATGAACGAAACTATTTATTGTATCTCGTGATTCGTTTCATATTCGTTCAGGATTCTCAAATTTAATTTTAGAAAATGTGATTAAAATATTTTCTTTTAAACTTGATTAAACATAGAAAACATGTTTATACTATAAAATCTTCAATATAGTTGAAAAATAATTTTTGAAAATTAAGATGGTGCAAAATTATTTGTATAAAAGTACTTTTGGGGGTTACTGCGAAAAACGCTAAAATTTAATTAAAATTTAAAACCCTTAGGATTGGTCTCCCCAACACTTTCTTGTATAATCTGTAATAAAGTTATTATGAATGACTTGCATGACTTTTGCGTTTTATAGCTACACAATATTAACCTTTAACTTGGATTTAGCATTTCTACAGAATCTATTGTCTCCTCTGCGAGTTATTTGGAGATGAATCCTTGGTCAATAGATGCGGTTGAGATTCATTTTTTTTTTAAATTTTAGATAATTGTACTATTTCTGTAACCATCCCGTAGGTAAAAACAATTATCTGACCAAGTTTCATCGCAATCGGATGAACAGTTTAGGAAGGCATAAGAGACATACATATAAGCATTCATTTTTATTTATATAGATTTATTTTTAATAGTATCTAATTATTAAGCCTTCGGATGTATTTACGCATGATTTTGTCTGCAGTTTGTAGCAGGTCAATGCAGCTCATGTATATTGAAAGATTTTTTAGGGTTTGTATTAGTGATGTTATATGCTAGTCAAACCGAGCAACTAAATTACAGTAGATAACAAAAACAAACCAACATGCGAGAAGACATTTAAGCTGTAAAAAAAACACTTGTCTCATTAACCGTTTTGGAATGCTTTTACTCTTTCTTCTCACTAGATGGCGTTTTGAAGTAATATTTATGGATGAAATCCGGAATTCTGGATCTCAACAGATGTTGAAACCATCCCTGGACTTACCTAATTTCTTTATAATTGAAATTTCGAGTAGATAATTGTTCGACATTTGTCAGATCCATGCAGAAGATATTTGGATCTGAGCCTTTTGATTCAGTCCTTGTGTTGTTTTTTCCACTTCCAACAGATAATCTCAAGAAACAACCCACAAACAGGATTTGAACCAACCCGACCTTTCAAAATTAGTTTATTTGTTTTTGGCAGTGTTTATTATGCAAATTTGATGAACTCGAATCGTATAAATATGTGTACGTTAAAGATCTTTAAAAGAGCAGTGAAAAGATATCAGCGTTTGGGGTTGAATAGCTGTATATCAATTTTAAGTTAGTTTGCCAAGTTTTTATATTGAAACATTGGGGTTCGAATCTGTTTTAAAGGTTGTTGAAGTTTTGTGAACTGTATTTTAAATTCAACCTACTATTTTTTGCTCCGAGAACGAGTTAATGAACTTTTACTTCAATAAATATGGTTTTTTATGGTTACTGCTCTCCTCATTCTGCTTCCTCGACAATAAATTCTCCTGCCAAGCTTTGCTAACTTTCGGGTCAGTGTAATCTGAATGATAGCAATTATTTTGATTTTTTTTTCCCAATTTTTTTTCTGGCACGTTTAGGATTACGTCATCAGTCGACAACCAAATATAACTTTTTTGAAACCGCCGCCATGTGTGGGATGCATATTTAGTACAGAATGTGTGGGATGCATATTTAGTACAGAATGTGTGGGATGCATATTTAGTACAGAATGTGTGGGATAATCGAATGTGTGACATTCGGATACTTGTTCTGCAATGATTTTCTTCGATGGAGTCATGATGTAATTCTATGACTTCACAATGCAACACCGAGTATTAACGGGATGCAGCTGTTGAAGCAGTCAATGGTTATAAAGTGATATGAGGTATTGCTGAGCAGCTGCTGATAGGGAATCATCACAACACCGATTGGAACCCTTTCCAAGATTGGACCCTTAAAGCTCTTTCCACGATTGGACCCTTAAAGCTCTTTCCACGATTGGACCCTTAAAGCTCTTTCCACGATTGGACCCTTAAAGCTCCTTTTCACGATTGGACCCTTAAAGCTCCTTTTCACGATTGGACCCTTAAAGCTCCTTTTCACGATTGGACCCTTAAAGCTCCTTTTCACGATTGGACCCTTAAAGCTCCTTTTCACGATTGGACCCTTAAAGCTCCTTTTCACGATTGGACTCTTAAAGCCCTTTCCATGATTTGCGTTTCGCAATTGAAGAAAGGCGATGACAGATCTTAATTTTTTAACAACTAACAATAGATATTTTTTAACGAATTTTAAGATGCCTTATGAGCGACCTGACGACATCATCTAATTTTATTATTCTCTTTCTGTCTTTTTAACTCGCCAACTTTCCATATGGTATAGAGCCTTTTGGAAATTTTTTAGGTAATTTATGATACATAATTCATAGTAAGTTTTTGATACTGCAGTTATTGCTTATGGGAAAGCAAATTTTGGATGTTAAAACAAGGATCAACAAAAATGCCATTTTTTAAAGAATATTTTGACTGGATAAATATATATGTACAAAAAATTGTATAATTGTACTCAAAGTATGTTTTGCTTCGAAAATATTTGATATTTTTGAAGAATGGTATTGTCATAAAATAAACACGAAAATCCTTTCAATAAAAAACAAAAGACTGAGCAACTATAACGGATCGTTACTATAACCTTTAAATTGCATATTCATTCAAAAAACAGGTCATATTTTTTGGTGGTTCATTATTAAAATAAACTAAAGCATTTTTTGATATTATTCCATGTGAAAGAACATTTATCAATGCAGCAACTTATTTGCTGTTCGCGATGAAATCCAACAAATATTTGATTTTCCTTTGCAGTTCTATTGCAGAAACAATACAAAAATGTAATGCATTATAATGATATGTCTTACTAAATAAACATTAACAAAGATTATACGCGTTTCAATAGATTGAGATTTGTCTTTTATTTTCGTTAATAATAATATCCTCAAACTCTTGATATAAGAATTTACTTCACCATATAATTAGATTGACACATTCTATTCGGGATATTTATTATTATTTTTGTTCTTATGATAATATAAGGGCTTTTGATACATCCGAAATGTTTTTAAGAAATTTTTGCATTTTAAATTACTTTGTATTAACGCTTAATTGCAGATTAAAAATTAAAAATTCAGTAAATCGATTCTCGAATCAGATTCGTCATTGTACGTGAAGGGGTTAATAGAATATAATTCTTTACATCTTAAATGTACGAAACTAGAATTTTTCATCTGGATGTGATCTCAGTGATGTTGCAGTAAAACTTCTAAAATATTTTACAAGTATAAAAATTTGTTCTTAAGAAGGTCAAATAAGGAGCAGAATAGAAGAATACAAGATATTATCGAGTATTTTTCTATTAATATTTTAATATTATAGAACAAGATATATATTCTTGTATATTCTTCTAAAAGATGGATAAAAAAAACCCACTCAAATGAAATTATTATCTCTGTAAGCTAATACTTAGCAAATTAAAAAATATATCGTTCTTTCACAAAAAGCCCTCTCAATATTGTTGTTGTTGACAACAACAACAACAACAAAATGCTCTCTCAATAAAAAATACATTCATTTTTCCGAACAGCAGATGTCAGACAGTTCTCCAGAATGTAATTGATTTTAATACGAATCAATATCTGACAAAACGCAAACAATTCATAGATTAAAGAAAGATATTAATATAACTGAATTTTCTGTTATGAATTGTTTCATATTGGAAACAGGAAGTCTGCTGCAGGAAAATAATCTTTTTTTTTTCGGTAAGATTTTCTGAAAAAAGATCTTCAACACAAGCTGTTTTTGGCATTTTGCAGCGATTTGTTGACATCAACGGGTCTCTTCCTTCGAGTCGTTCCAATTTTTTAAAAAACTTTTCTTTTAAAGTGAAAATATTTTCCTTTTTATTGTTTGCCAACTTTTTCCAACATTGCTTTCAAAATTTTTCTTCTTTTTTTTCCGAGTTATTTTCCTTTTCATTGTTTGCCAGCTTTTTGCAACATTGTTTTGCCGATATAAAATTTATTTTCTTCAAGGCAGCTGCAGAATGAAACTCTTGGGAAGTAGTTTTTCCCAGTTCTCTTATGTTTTTTTTTTCATTTTATATCCATATGAAAAAATTACACTTGAATTTTAAACTTCTTGAGATAAAACTGCTATATTTTATTTGAAGTTGCATATAACATTTACATATTTATGCGATTTCCGTATACTTAAAATAATAGATGAATTTTACGACATTTGTACTTTTGTTGTACGAAAAGTACATTGCTAAAATTAAAAGTTCTCTCTATTCGATATTTCTAGAGAATAACTCCAAAAATCTCGAATTCTTTCTAGATAAAATTTTCTTTAATCATCATTATATAAATAAGTTATGAAAAAAAATCCGATTTGATTTTGCATTACTTTCTTATACGAATGCTCTTTTTTTACTTTATTTCAATACATATGTTACAGTAAAAATAATAAATTTGGTGATTACATAAAATTTACCTGTCATTATACATAATCACCACTGAATTTGGTAAATGTGATATTTCATATTTATCATATTTACCAAATTCAGTGGTGATTATGTATAGTCACCGGGAAATTTTATATAATCACCGATTTATTACTTTTACCGTAACATATATTTAGTATAATGTAATAATATGAAAACATATTACTATACAGTTTTCAACACTTCGCATATAATGACGTGTCTGAGACGCGCATCGAATTATTGAATTTTTAATCTGCAATTAAGTGAAAAGTGTTAAATAATTTAAAATGAAAAAAGTCACTTGAAACGTATTATTATTAAAGGAATTAAAATAATAGTAGATGTTCCAATTAGGAAGCTATTAAATTCGTCATTTAATTTGGAAGTGAAGTAAATTCGTATGTCAAGTAATTAAGAGAGATTTTCTTTAATAAAATACATTTAATCTAAATAGTACTTTTTATGCTATGGATTTATAATAAATGCAGTTTCTCAATTCTGAGACCAAATGATGTATCACACATGAAGGTGATGGACATTAAATTTATTGGTAAAGCGTTTAATATTGATAGTTTTTTTATGTTATGGATTTATATAAGATGTAGATTTTCAGTTATGGTTTCAAATGATGTATCGTATATGACGGCGATGTACATTAAATTTACTATTAAAGTATTTATCCTGATAGATTTTTTTAAAATTATGGAATCACATAAGATGTAGATTTTTAGTTATGGTTTCAAATTATGTATAGTATATGACGGCGGTGCACATTAAATTTACTTGTAAAATATTTAATCGTAATAGTTTTTTTTTTAAATTATGGGATCATATAAGATGTAGATTTTGAATTATGGGTTGAAATGATGTATTGCACATGAAGGCGATGCACAATGAATGTAACTTTATTACACACACTTTAAGAAAACTATTATCTTAAAGAAAGACTTACATTGCATTTACGTACAATAGTGTAGTTTGAATTTAGCATCTTTACTGAATATGCAGTGTCTCCTTGGTGAGTTATTTGGTGGTTAATTCTTCGTTAATAGATGCGGTCAATAGATCTGAAAATATTTTTTATACTTTTGATGGTTTTATTATGCCTATAACCTTTGCGTAAGTGCTAGCAATATGTTGTCAGAGTTTTATCGGAATCGGATGAGCTGTAGGGCAGCAACATAAGAGACATACAGACAAACATTCATTTTTATTTGTATAGATTCTCATGTTCGGCTACAACATTTAGAATCTAAAAAAGTACCAATAATTTATTTATGCATTTTAAGACCTCAACCCCATTTTTTGCACAATCTTTGCAAAAAGAATATTTTAGCACGTAAAGGAACACAAAGCTTAACTTTCACCAGAAAAACAAGAAGCTTTTATATTTCTGTTCTTTTTTAAAAGAAAAAAAATTTCTGTATGAGAATAAAAGAGTTTAATACTGAGGAAGAAAAGGTGCGAGGGAAATTTTTATACGAATCTCCAGTGCGTAGATGTACTGCAATTAAAACAACCTTCATTAACACCTGCTTTTGTCAAACACCTGCCTTTTGTTTTTATTAGACCCGATCTCTTCCTCTAAAGTATTAGCATACATTTTTTTCATCCCATAAATTTTTTATGATTTTATGTTTAAATGACATGTTTACGAACGAAGTTTTCTTATTTAGTTCAGCTTTTCTCAGAAACCATCAACTTCAGGCTGTGTTCTTTTTTCAAAATAGCATTTCCATATGTAACAAAGAGATAATTTTCAAGCGAGTTGGAAATAAAGCTTTTCATTTTGAAATGTTTGGATTATTTTTTTTGGTTAATTCGAGATGGAATCATTAGATATAAGAAATAAATATTTTGTAAATTTTTTTCTGTAGTTTTCAGAAAAGAAGTTGTGAAATTTTTCTGCCTTTGGTTAATCTTTGCAGCTGCAAAGTCGACAGCTTTAGTTAGTGGTTAAAGATTCGTTGCCCATAATTTATTTTGGTATTAAATTATTGTTCCTTGTCAAAATAGCTGCGAGATAAAAATGTTCAGTTGTTGGCGCATTACAAATCAATTATTATAATTCTTTATTGTTCAGTTGTTGGTGTATTGCAAATCAATTATTATAATTCTTTATTGTTTAATTATTGGTGTATTACAAATCAATCATTATAATTCTTTATTATTTAATTGTTGGTGTATTACAAATCAATTATTATATTTCATTATTGTTTAATTGCTGGTGTATTACAAATCAATTATATTCCTTTATTGTTCAATTGATAGTATATTACTTACAAATAAATTATTATAATCCCTTATTGCTCAGTTGTTGGTGTATTACAAATAAATTATTATAATCATTTATTGCTCAGTTGTTGATGACAATTCTTTCGAAAGTAACCATTGAAACAATACTATTAATTCATATATAATTTTTTAAATACTGTTACATCTATAATTAGAGGAATTAGTAGCTAAAAATATTATAAGAATACTGTTTCTTATTTTAGTGTATCTTTTTCTACAACTTCTTAAAAACAAAAACTTAGGGGAAAAAAAGGTGTTGGCTCTTTTATAAATTTAGAAGACAATTTTCGAATGATTTTAATTATTCCCCCCCTTCCACATCAAGTTTTTTATGAGTAACACTAGTCTAAATGAGTTTTTTATGAGTAATAATGATAAAGAAAGCAATTTGCATTCTTTTAATTAAAGTAAAAATATGCGGAAAAAAATCTGATTTTAATTTCATTTATTTGTGTCAGAAATTCGTACTAATATAATGAGTGGTTTTTATCTTTATGAAAACTATTGATTTTCTTTTCATTTGTTTATTCGCCTAAAAGAATTTTTTAAATAAAATATTTAACGATAGTCGCATTAATTTGACAAAAATGAACGGAATATTGTTCCTTTTACATTTTACATTATAAAACTTGCGAAATGTTTTTCAAGGAATTTAGTAGTGAATTCTCTGATTTCAAACATTAAAAAAAAAAAAAATTAAGGGAGTCCAATCAGTTTTAATCACTAATTAAATATCGTTTGTGAAATATCTTTTATATTCTTCTCGTACGAGTCCACTTATTTGTGATATTTTTTTAATCGAAAATGAAGGCAGCAGTTTTTTAGATTCATGCGTCTTGATTACTATTTTTTTGTTATATACTAATCAACACATTTATGCAAAAGAAACTAATTTACGGAAAACATTCTTCGACTAAGAAAATATATATTTTATTGATATGGTTTTTACAAACACATTTTTAGTAAAAAAAACTAGTTTTAAAGAGTTTAATTGAACAATATTTTTGAATTTTTGTAATTAAAATCCAAATTTCCAAATTTTTCATTTCCTGCGGAGGGAACTTTTCACCTTTTTTTGTTTTCGTCGCATCGGAAAAATCAGTCTTTTTCTTCAATCAACTAGAAACCTTTGCTTTATGCATTCCCATTCAAAGTCTTGATGAGACAGAACCTTTCAAAGGCTGTCTGAGAGAAAAGAGTTATTGTCTTCCTCTTTAAAAAACCGACCTCTTTTTTTATCTTTAATTTAAAACCTTCCTTTTATTTTCCTTTAAAAAAAATTTTTACGAGAAGCTTCTTTAGATGGTCATTACGCAAAGGCAGATGGTTTCACTCAATCGGATGCAGATTGCTTTCCACGGAAATTTAATCTGGGATATAAATATCGAAAATACGTTTGATCAAGGTTTACTCATTGCCACTAAGTACCTAAAAATAAAATACGCGTTCCGAAAAAAATGCCATTTAAGAGTTTAGAGGTAGAAAAAAGATTCTGGTAACTAATGTACAATAAGATATTAACATACATACTTTTTGCTTAGATAGTTCTTTGTTTAGAATTTCATAATTTTAATGATTCTGTAACATTAGAAAGAGAAAATGTAGAAGAAACCCCACCTAATCATGGAAATCCAGACAAAAAATAATGCACTCAGTTAATGCAAAAATAAAATAATGCATGGAATTCATTTTAAATATAATTACCAAGGCAAGTGCATCACTACGTAAAGGCAGATGTTTTTACTCAATCGGAAACAGATTGCCTTCGACAGAAATTTAATCTCGGATATCGATTCCAAATATACGTTTGATCGAGGTTTAACCTATTGCACTATCTATTTAAAAATAAACTGAGCATTTCAAAAAATTTCTATTTAAGAGATGATCTGCAAAAAAAAAAAAAAAAAAAAAAAAAAAAGGATGCTAGTAGCTAATAATGATTATAATAAGAATGATTATCATGCATGAGTTTTGCTTAGATAAAAGTTGTGGCTCGTTAAGAATTTCCTCATTTTAATGATTCTGAAACTGCAGGAAGAGAAGGTATTAAAAAAAAAGCTCCTAATCATGGAATTTCAAACAAAAACTGGTGCACTTTATTAATGCAAAAATAAAACAATACATGAAATTCGTTTTAAACTTCATTATCAAGGCAGGTGCATCACTAAGTAAAGACAGATGGTTTTACTCAATCGGATGCAGATTGCTTTCCATAGAAATTTACTCTGGAATATAAATTCCCAAAATACGTTTAAATTTATTCATTGCTATTAAGAATCTAAAAATAAACATTTCCTCCTCAAAAAAGGTCCTTTAAAGTGCAGATGCAAAAAAATGAACAACTACATTGATGTTCAGTAAGATACTGATTGCCATACACCCACTTTGCTTAGATAGCAATTGTGGTATGCTTAGGATTTCATATTATACAAAGGGAAAACATGGAAAAACCATAACCATGGAAATCCATACAAAAACTGAAGAACTCTGTTAATTCAACAATAAAATGATACATGAAGCTCATTTTAAGCGTGTTTGAGATAGAACAATCAAACTGAAAGATTATATTTAATTGGATTGTAATTCCATACGGATTACTTTCCTAAATAGCGTAAGCATGTCATTTAAGATATTAATGTTACTTGTACAAATATGAAATATTTCGTTCTTCCAAAGAGCTTTCATTTACTTTATAGTAAATGAATCCATTCAGAAACTATCAGGAACACTGATGGATGAAAGCTGCAATCACTCGCATTGGCATCTAGCCGAACATCTGGCATCTGGCGGAATGGATGTGGTTTCGATGATATATGACGTATCAGAACGGTTTCACTACTTTGAGATATGTTAGTTTCAAGATTTTGCTTTCATGATGTTATGTTTTCGTCTTATAGGTTTGATATATCTTTAATAAGACAAAGACATAGGTTTTATCTCAAATATGTCTGCGTAATTAAATTAAAAGTTATTTATCGAAATGGGTTTCACGAAGGTAAAAACTTATTGAAAGAATTCATGATTTATAACTAATAATGTTTCCTATAATGCACGTTAAAGGTTAATATTTTGTAGCTATAGTATGCAAATGTCACGCAAGTCATTCTCAGAGGTAACAAAATTATTACACATTATGCGTGAGAGTTTTGGGGAGACCAACATTGGGTGTTTTATATTTTAATTAAATGTTAGCGTTTTTTGAAGTAATCACCAAAAATATTGTCGTACAAATAATGTTGCACCATTTTAATTTTCAAAAATGATCGTTTTAACTATATTAAAGATTTTATGGTATAAATATATTTCTACGTTTAATAAATTTTAAAATAAAATATTTTAATCACATTTTCTAATATTAAACTTCAGAATTCTACTTGAATATGAAATGAATCTCGAGATACAATAAATAGTTTCTTTCATTACCGTTCTGAAAGAACACCACGCTTTACAATTTAAAAAACCTCAAATCTAATAAATTGAAATGAATATTTATTAATTTTCAAAAATTAATATTTTAACTATATTAACAATTTTATAATAAAAATATGTTTTCTATGTTTACTCAATTTTAAAAGAAAATATTTTAATCCTATTTTCTAAAATTAAATTTGAGGACTCTGAACGAATAATGAACGAGTCACTAGATACAATAAATAGTTTCTTTCATTACCATCCTGAAAGAACACCAAGTTTTACAATTCATAAAGAATACACGAATCTAATACATAAAAATGAATATTTGTTTGTTCGTACTTTATATACTGTCATAACGTTCATCCTATTTCGATAAAACATGTCAAGCAATTGAATGATTGCATTTAATATTATTTTTTTCGACGGCGGCAACGCGCCAGGTACCAGCTAGTTTAACATATTTAAATCATTGCGTTTAGAAGTTATCGTATTTACATGCTTCTGAAAGTACCGACCGACAGACAGTCCAACTGTCCTTGTATTTGGCTCAAAATTTGATTGGTGACTAAAATATAGATGTCAAACTTATGTTCCGAATTTTATTCATCCAGGTCTCCTCGTTTTATAATTATCATGTTGACTTATATTCCAACAACCAGACAGACTGTCTTCCTCTGAATAGACTTTGCTCAAAATTGGAGAGAAGTCTACAAATTTGGTATAAAAACCATTTACTAAATTTACAGCAAAGCTAAAAATGTTTTTGAGTTATCGTGTTCTCAGCCAGCCAGATATAATGCCAAAAAATATCTTTTTAAGCTGATTCGAAAATGTGGAGATTCGTTAAAATATCGAGTTCGAATTTTTAGGCATATATAAAAAATAAAATGGAATTCAAGATTTTGATTTAAGAAGATTGATTGAATTTCATTAATTCTCTGAATGGATCCAAATGTAATTCTGGAATTATGCATAGTCATAGATAATTCCGGATAAAGATATTTCAAAAAATATTTTTAAGGAGATTCCAAAATGTAGAGATTCGTCAAAATATCGAGTTCAAATTTTAAGGCATATCGGAAAATAAAAAGGGATTCAAGATTTTGATTTAAGAAGTTTGATTGAATTTCATTAATTCTCTGAATGGATTCATATGCAATTCCGGAACTGTCATAGTCATACATCGTCATATATCGTGTAACATAGTCATATATCGTGCCTATGATCCATTTTTCTAGTCATAGATTTGGAGTTGGTTTTTAAAGCATGTTTATTGGTTTTATTTGGGTGTATTTAAAATGGTGTCATTTAATGCAACTATTACAATAACTCTGGTAAATCAGAAACTGTCTTCAATATGGCTTGACCTTTACAACCAACTTGCAGCTAAGAAATCCTTTCCATCAACGAAGTAAAAGTAACTATACTACACAATTACTGTACTTTTCAAAGGAAGTGAAAATTTGCTTGCTTATACGGTAACTTCATTTCCCTATGTCTGAGGATTTTCAGTTCGGACAAATATAATTAGTAATTCACTCATTTAGTAACTTTATCCATGTAAAATGAATAAAGACATGAATCGTGATTTATTTATCTAACTAGTTAGAAATAGAGTAAAGAATAAATAATATTAATTATATCTAAGATAGAGTAAAGAATAAATAATATTAATTCCATCTTTTTAAACTTTATCATTCAAGACTTTAGGGTTGACAATATTTTTTTTATTTTACCATCTTCAACAGAAACAAATAAGTGCAAGAAATAAGTATTCAAAATTTGATCGGAATCGGATGAGCCGTATGGCAGCTCATAAGAGACATACAAACAAACATTCTTTTTATTTATATAGATTAGATAATTTTACTATGCCT
>JAPMOQ010001879.1:1004528-1024605 GCA_026543055.1 Argiope trifasciata | reverse complement strand
GAAAAATGAAGAATAGTTGAAAGGGAAAAATGAAGAATAGTTGAAAGTGAAAAATGAAGAATAGATGAAAGTGAAAAAGGAAGAATAGATGAAAGAAATGTAAGCCATATACTATCAGCTACCAAAGAAAGTAATTTTGAGCATTTTGCTGAGTTGTAATTTTATGAAAACTTTTTAAAGATTTAACTACGAAACAAACAGCTTAGTTTAGATTCTTAAAAAATCATCTTGGACTTTGTAAATTGGAAATTTTTCTAACTTGAAGGAACTGTAAGATTAATAAGAATAATCTATTACATAAAAATGAATGAAAAACAGTTCACCAGATTAAGATAAAACTTTGCCAACTTGTACTTGTGGGAAGATTATAGGGATACTACAGTTTTATATAATGTATAAAAATGTATTTTTGTTCGTTCATATAATCATTTTATACAATGCCATTCATCCGATGGTGAATTACGAGGTCCATTCCAAAATAGCCCTAATGTTTGCTATACAACGGAACGTTAAAATAACTAAACTCATCCGATAAAACTTTGCCAATTTATTACTTGTACTTTAGCAAAGGTTTTAGACATAGTGCAATTACTATATCTAACTTATAAAAAAGAATTTTTGTTTAATTGTATTTTGTGCATGACCATAGATGGCGATAAAAATTTGCCAACTGATTGCCTGCATTTGCGCGAGGGTTATAGGCATAGTACAGTTATTAGCATTTGTTTTTAGCACTATAAAATCAAAAACAAATCATTTCATTAGTTTATATGATTTAACATTATTTTAAGATTGACAATCGAGAAAATTCGAAATTAATCCCACATATATCAAACAAAATAAAGTTATTATTAATTATTTTTAATTCAATCAATGTGAGTGAAATGAAATCGAAATTATTTTGCGCAAGCACTAATTTTTTCTTTTTTTTCGTTAATTTTTTTCTCTTTTTTTTGGTTAATTTTTCCCCCCTTTTTTTTCTTTTCTTTCCGATGACCATCAAAATATGAATTTTCATATTTTGGATATTAAATAAAATGGATTTTATGGATCAAAATATGGAGGATCAAGTGTGAGGATTGAACTTTGAAAATCCATGTTTTCACAATAAATTTCTTTTTGCTGAGGAAGGAAAAACAAACAAATAAAAATAATAATACGTACCCTAAAGAGTTTGAATAATAAAGTTGACAAAAAAGGAATTTCAATGAATTTATTTATTGTCGACAAGAAAATAAATATCATTCCTAATTAAACAAAATAGCTATTTCACGTTTCAAACGATATTTCCAAAATTATTTCATCTACGGCAGGAAAACGCTAGGTACCAGCTAGTATGTGGGTAAAATATTTTCCAGATCATGTTTAAATCAATATTACGTAGGAATACTTTCTAGATTCAAAGAGCTGAAATTTTTTTAAAAAAGAAAAGAGATCTATTTAATATGCAAGAATGGGAGAAAAAACATAAATTAAAGATCAAAAGTTTTGAATACAAAATATTTTTTAAACGTTCTCCTCTGATACCACCTGCAGAGGATATGAAGTGATACCACCTGCAGTGGATGTGAGCTCAGAAATCACATTCAGATGTTGAAATGATCCAATTATAAACAGTATGCTCAATAGAATATTTTGCTAGCATATTCTAAAGAAGCGAACAAATTACTTTTATGGAAAAGCGTTTTGAAGTTCAATAAATAATAAAAAGAATTACATAAATGTGAAAAGTACGTAATATTAAAAAAATAATAAATTTAACCCTTTGTATTCGGATAGTGCCTGGCATTTGCCATTCAAGACGGTGCATGATTTTGACGTTTTATTTTTAAAATTTTTTATTTTTTATTTTTAAATATCTAAATGAAGGGAAGAAGATTTACAGTCATTTTTCGATAAAATTCAACTTAAAACTATAATAATTATTTTTTCATAGAAATGAGCAATTCCTTGTGTTAACTGAATAATTTTACATCGAATTACTTTTCCGATTTCAAAGAATTAATAATTGAACTTTTTAATTAAGTATGGGATAAATGAGTCAGTATCTGGTATTATTAGAAATAAAGATTCCTTAAGTTATTTTATGCATAAAGTTTCAAATAAGAATACATTTCTTATGAATAAAACGATTATTATATATGTTTAAAAATATCAAATTTTTTTATTAACACTTGATGATTCTATATTTGATATATCAATTAGCTTTGCTCTTGTTTAAACAATATTAAAATTTTAAATCTATAAATAAATCAACTTTTATGACAATAAAAATGTGGAAATTAAATTTAATTTTGGTAACAAGTGATTGCAGTTTTCTCACAACAACGTACTAAAAACATTTGACTAATTATTAAGCACAGTAATACTAATTACACGTTCGTTTTATTTCAACCATTTACACTCAGAACGTGACTCTTTCCATTCAAATTGGTGCAGCAATTTGAAGTTTTACGTATTTAATTTTGATTGTTAAAAATATGTGCAACTTAGTAAGAAAATACAAACTAAACGGGAGAATTCAACGTAAAACTATTATATATATTTATATTTGAGAGTAATAAAGAAATATTTGTCTTAGGTGAATAATTATGCATCAAATTTTTTTTCCGACTGCAAGGTCTGAAACCAAAAAAGAAATATTTTTTGTACCTATTTCGCAAGACAACAACTGGACTATTAAAAATATTTTGAGAGGATTTTGGTAGTTCAAATATTTTAAATATTTTAATAGTATTCATTCCCCTTGGTTAAAAGTAAGATAATATATCTCCTATTATTCAAATGTTTACTCTCCGTTTTTTTCTCCGAAAAAAATAATAAGTTGAAATGCATGAATCTGTACGTTGTAAAAGCAGTTAAACAGATGGTTACTGTTATTTAATAATCATGACTTTGTTATATGAACCTGTCTTTTGTCCTAAGATGTACTCATAAAATTTATGGAAGTAATAAAGCCTATCCATTATCATTGTGGTTTGATAAACTATTTAAATACCTAGGCATGCAAATGTCTTATTAGACAGAAATCTAATAGAAAAAATAGAGTTTTAAACATATAACACGCGCCTGAAACAAATAAAAGTTAATTTATTTTAATTTTCATTGTAATCTAAATAATTTATTTCATTGCAATCTGAGCCATTTATTTCATTGCAAACTGAACCATTTATTTCATTGCAATCTGAATAATTTATTTCTTTGCAATCTGAATCATTGATTTCGTTGCAATCTGAATTTAGGTGAACCTGAAACTGAAGCATGATATGCAAAAGTTATTTATTCGTATCTGATTAGCTGATATTACCCTCTAATAACAGATGAAGTCATAGCATGAAATTTAATTATATAATTTCAAGTAGCGTCAAATTTTCCCTTTTAACCCCTTAAGCGGTTTGCCCGTACAGTGTACGTGCTACCCAAAATTGGCCTCAACTGGTTTACCCGTACAGCGTACGGGCATCGATATTTTCCTTTCCTTCTCTGGTTTACCCGTATTTTTCATTATAGTAAAGAGACTATTTAGTATTAATATTTTTTAATGGATGACGTGGCTTATCCATGTAATTGAAATGCTTTTCATCCGGGTTTTTTCTTTGTAGCGGGAATATTTCTTTGAAATTTTTGTTCTACTGTATTCAACGCTTGTGAATTTAAAGCCTTGTTTTTTCTTATGGAAGTTATGGATGGAATAAACGAAAATACTTTCTTGTTAAATGATGAACTACATTCTGATACAGATATTTCTTCTAATTATTTGGATTATTCCTCAGATGATTCGTGCAGTGAGCTCAGCTCTGATGAAGAATAGAGTTCTGCAGGAATTTTTACCGAGGTTGATGTGAAAAACCAACCTGTTCCGTGTCCTCTATTTAAATTTACTAGTATTCCTTCTGTTGACACGATTCAATTTGACGAGATTTCTGATGTTCTTCAATTTTAGGAAACATTCATTGATTCTTCTCTCATGAGTAAAATTGTGGGAGAAAAAATATGCCTTTTTCGGAAGCATTTCTGGTAAAAAAAAATTGACCGCTTAAAGGGTTAAATATCAAAATATTGTAAGAAATGTGCAGGAATTAACTGTACCAATCTTCAAATTTAGATTAAAAAATAATGAAAATAACTAATATGACACCGAAGCGAAGATTATCAAGATTATTTAATTTTTCTGAAGCAAGTATTTTTATTTTCTTCAAAATGTTTTACTGAAGCAAGTAATTTTTTAAAACTAAAAAACCATGCCACGCTTATTGTCTCAAATAGATTCAGGATTGCTAATTGTATTTAAAATATCTCGCAATGCTCATATCTGAGTATAAAATTGACTAATATCATTCTTAAAATTTAAATACAAAATAATAAAAATAACTAATACGACACAAGCGAAAATTATCAAGATTATTTAATTTTTCTGAAGCAAGTATTTTTATTTTCTTCAAAAATTTTTTACGATACCAAAAGCTTTTTTAATAATAAAAAACAACAACTATGCTATGCTTATTATCTCAGATTGATTGAGGATTGCTAATTGTATTTAAAACATCCCATAGTGCTCATATCTGAGTATAAAATTGACTGATATTGACAAATTATACTTCTTTGGAACAACTTTATGTTAACATATATCACCATTAAAAATTTGAATAAATTTATCGTTATTTAAATCTAAATTAATACTTCATTTCATTTTTATACTCAGGATAAAATAAAATCTTTCAAATGTTTACTGCATTATATTAAAAAATTCAAGAAAAGAAGAGATATACCATTCATTTGAACCTGAATTATTTCAGGTTCAAATGAATGGTATATCTCCATCCATGGTATATCCATCATGCTCTAATGAACCTGATGGAGTGAAATAAATCAGATATTTATTTCACCCCATCCGCCCAATATAACGTTAAAATAAAGATATAGTAAAGCTACGCTTAATTTCACAATTACAATACTAATGTATGTGCAATGTATAATAATTTACAATCATGATAGGAGTCACTGAAAAATTTTCCATTTCAAAAATTGATGAATAAATAATTCCATCTATTTGAATCACTTCAGCATTTGTAAATTATCTAACCGTTTTCATATGACATGCACTTTAAATTTCTGTTTCATTTTTACACATATTCAGAGCAACATATTTTGCCTTTTTGATAATTTTTCTGTAATCTCACAATGGTCTATAAAAATTACTAAACAATTCTTAGATATACAGATTAAGACTAAACTAATGATTTATATATCCTGAATCGTAGGAGTTGTCTACGATTAAAGTTCATCTATTCGAGAGATTTTTGGTGGATAAATTGAATTCAGGTTATCAAATGAGATTTTGGATAACAAATTCAAATGAAATAGCGGGAAAAATTACAAATATATTTGTCATGAGTTGACATTTGATGAGTCTTCCTAATGTCGCATGCTAAAATTTCAGGATAGCTGGCCATGCCACATGTTAAAATTTCGAGATAGCGGGTCATGCCACGTGCTAAAAATTTCAGGATAGCATGTCATGCCGCTTGCTAAAATTTCAGGACAGATACTCTTGCCACATGCTAAAATTTCGAGATAGTGGGCCATGCCACAGGATAAAATTTTGGGATAGCATGTCATGCCATATGCTAAAATTTCGAGATAGAGGGTCATGCCACATATTAAAATTTCGAGATAGCCTGTCATGCCACATGCTAAAATTTCAGAATAGTCTGTTATGCCACATGCTAAAATTTCAGAATAGATTCTAAAACGACTTCATTGACCACTTTGATACTCTGCCATGTAAAAACTGCTTCTCTACCAGCCAAAAGAAATGTTCAGGAGTTTTGAACTCAATAATTAAGAGCATTGGATAAGGTTTGGAGCAGAAAAATATAAAAACTTGAATTATGAATTTTATACATTTAAAACTTATATTTATTTAAAAGATAGGTTCGGAAACTATTTTCTACTGTAATACGGACCTCTATGAAGCTGCGTTTTCGCTATTGAAAATTAATTTAATGGCAATTGGAAGCTTTAATCTTACGAGTTTCCATTCTTAGAGTTATCTAAACTGTATGATAATGCTATTTCTCACAGACAATTTAATGAGAACAGGACAGCAGTTTCTCACTGTACATAAGTTAGAATAGATGAACTTTAATTGTAGACATAATTTTGTACATCAGGATGAGTAAAAAAAATTCTGACCTGCTTGGATGTCTTCATTCAGAAGGTACATATCTGTTGAATAAAAATCTTTTTAGGGAAATATATACGAATACATTGGGTATAATACAAATTTATAAAAAAATCCTTTAAAACCACAAAACACGACGCTATGGATCATGCACTATGCTAGATACAATTTTTGTATTTTTTAAAAATTTATATTTTTCTAATTGAAAATTTTTCTTACATGATATATTTTTATGAAATATATCTATAAATATTGAGAAATTATTAAAAAAAATTATAATCTAAAACTTATTTTATTAAAAAAATCTAGTTAGAGGTTTTATTATTAAGCTCAAAACGAGAGAGGCACAAAACTTTTCAAGTATGCCATGAATAATTTTGTTTTAATCAAAAAATATCTTTTTTTTCCTTCAGTTCTTAGCAAAAACATCTAATCAAATTTTTAATAAATTGCTTCAACTTCGAATGAGATCACTTTAAATCTATTTGTTAAGAGATGAAAGAAGAAAAAAAAATGTTCTTTTGAATTGAGATTTGAAAGAAAGAGTAGATTTTCCAAACTAAATGAATAAAATAGAAATAAAAGATTAAAAAATTGGAGACGCAAATATTAAATATGAGGATCGATATTTCTTTTATATCAAAGGAAAGGAATTTTTTTCAAAAGAAGTTGCTTTTTTTCTCATTGTTCTGATGAAAGAAAGAAAAACAGAATTTCTCTAATACATTTTTTACTTTGATGAAAAAACAGATGCCAGAAAAAAATATTTTAGACAGAAACTTATTCATCCATTCAATGTTTTTATTTTTATTTTCTAGTTGCTTAATTTTTTCCTCATCTAAGTTGAAATTCCATGATATGCTTACAAAAAAGACTGAAGTTAATCCAATGTATGTATGTATGTAATATTTTTAATCTCGTTTAAGTCCTAATTAATTTCATACTTTCTTTACCTTAAATTAATTTGTGTCACTTTATTGCGTAATGAACACTTATTTCCTAATCCAGATTTCTCCTCTCTATTAATTATTTCTAACATGCTCTCTAAAAATATTGATTCCACTTTAGTTCTCACGCTACAAGGGAAGGGATGAAAATCCTTAACACCTACCATATAACCTCCAAAAAGGCCTAAGATTCCCTTTCTTGAGTCAACACGAACCAAAGAAATCCCCAGAGGAGTCTTAGTAAAAGCACTAAGGGGAAAATTTCTCACACTTTTCTCTTGTTCTCTTGGTGTAAAGAGACGCGTTTCATTGCTTCTCTTCGTGTACAAATCCTGCACTCCCTTGGTTGGTTGGTTGATTTTGGTTTTTTGGCACAGTGGCCATTCTTGGACATACTGCGTCATTCTTATGGTAAAAGGTAGAACACTGTTACTGTTTGAAGTTTCGTATAAAATTATGTATGGTAGAACATTGTTAATCTTAGAAGCTTCGTATGAAATTACATATGGTAGAACATTGTTAATCTTAGAAGCTTTGTATAAAAGTGAGTATTTTCATGTAAAAAATAATGTAAAAAAGCCAAAAAAGACGAAGACAAAAAAATGACATTGCTTAAAAAACAATTAAAAAAGGAAATCGTTTAAGTTAAATATATGGTAAAAGGTGCATAGCAATTAAAAATTCAAAGATGTTTGGATGATAATTCCTTCCCAGCAATTCTGGGGGAGTTCCATTGGAAAAAAAAATTGAAGTAATATAACAAATTTTTCTTTTCTGCCATTCATCTGCAAAACTATGTTGCAAATTTTAATATCAATTTTAATTACTAATTATTACTTTTTATTTCTAAAAGCATTTCTTGACTGTTCGTAACAATTCTGACTGAATTTGTAAGATTTGGTGATGAATATATTATGGCTTATTTCTAGCAGTTTTCAACTTCCGCACCATCTCAATCCGAGAACTAATCACAAAGAAAAAAAATTTAAGGAATCGATGCTCTCTTTTACCATCCATGTAATTTTTATACAAATGATGGAAATATTTGTTCGTTAAATCTTTCTTAAATTCCAACTAAAATGAACAGTGAAGATTAAATTTTCGAAGCACTTGAGTAGTCATAACTTGCCATCCATTGTTTTGGATCTTTCAGCATTTCGTGGAACATGATCACCAGATGAATTCAAATGTTCAGTTGTCTTATTTCCTTCAACATTTATAGAATAAACAGATAAAAGCTGTATTTTTCAAAACTAAATATTCCAACGAACTTCAGTTATTTTTCTCCTTAAACTGTATATAGGTCTCAAATAAAATTTTTGGTGTATTCAATGGTTTAAAAAATGTCTTAGAAAAAGGAAATTAATGGAAAAAACCATGGAAGAATAAATTTTTGAACCACTTTAGTGATCGTAAATTGCCATTCATTGTTTTGGGTCTTTCAGCATTTCATAGAATATGATCAACAGATAAATTCAAATGCTCAATAGTCTTATTTCCTTCAACATTTATTGAATACACAGATAAAAGCTAGTTGTATTTTTTAAAGGAAAATGTTCCAAAAAACTTCATTTATTTTCTCTCTTACTTTGTATATAAGACTCAAATAAAGTTGTTGGTGTATTCAATGGTTTAAAAAATGTCTTAGAAAAAAATTGAAGGAAAAAGCATGGAAGATAAGATATCCGATTAAATAAACGAATCGAGTTACAAAATATAAGTCCAGATGAATAGGTAGACATACCAAATTTTACGAATAGAGACAATACGATTAGTAGCCAATTATCTTTCTTTTAAAGGCATTTTATTATAGCATGGACAGAATTATGAATATAAAAATTTATAAGCTTTATTACTTCAAACAATTATCTTCCATAAGTCAATTATAAAAGATTCTATTAGTTGAATGCGTTCATTGAAACTATGATGAAATCTTTTTTAAAATAATTCAGCAGCAATTATCACTGTTTTATCCTAACAACTTCTAAAATCAGATTATTTATTTGTATAGCATCATTTTATCTGTTTTCAGTTAATTTCAACTTAAATTTCTTAATATTATGGAATTTTTTTTGTTGGTATGCATTTAAGATAACAATAATATTTAATTTAAGAATAAGATAAGAATTTAATAGCCTGAAATACTCGTTTTGTGAAGAAAATATGCAAGCCAAAAAAAGTTTGCAAGCCAATTGTGAACTTTCGCAACCCCTAAGGTGAGTTTTTGAATTGTACAAGAAGTACTCTTTGTACTTGAATTGTACGAGTTTTCAACGTCAAATTATTAACAACCAACTAAATACATCTTTAACAAAAGTAAGATATCCGTTGGAGCAGAAAACTCCAGCATATTTTACGCTACAAAAAGCAATAAAACTTTGTATATTAATAACTTTGTTTATTGCTTTAAGGGTAAAAATTCCGCATAAAAAAACTTTCTTAGACAAGAGCAATAGTTACGTTTTTAACTCCCCAAAATGAATGTCAAATGGTTTTTTTTTCAATTGGCTTATCATGTTGATATATAATGAAAACATTTTTTGTCCTTGAATTGCAATCTTGATCTGGCATGGTTGAAGCTTTAAGGCACAAAAATCAGTGTCTCGAAGACTCAATCGTAAAGAAGAAAAAAGATTTAGAGGATTTTCTAAATGTTTATAAAAAGTATCAAAATAATTATTGGAACAGAGATAGATAGAAAAGACACGGCTAAAGTTTTTTGGTTTATCTTCTGAATTGATTGATTTATATTTAAAATGGTAATTACGAATGTAAAAGACTGATTTGTTGACAGTGTTAATGGAGATTTCGGTGTAGAGAGTCTGGGTGGCTGGTCTTTTGCACATGACGGTTTGACAAGTGTACGATCTTCCAGGGGATATGAGATGAAACGGAGGTTTGTCTTTCATTTGCCCTTGACAGGCACGATTGTGTTGTGTTGCCTTTCCTATTTATTCTCTGAATTGGAAAGAGTTTGAAATGCTGTGCCATAACAGTAACTTCTGTTGTGTTGTACGTACAGAGACAGAAACAGATAAAATTTTTGTTTATTTTTTACTTCTTTGGGAGAAACTCTTGAGTAGATTAATTATTTTTTTGTATATACATATTAAATCAAAAACTCAGTTTGAATAAAAAATAAACGGGTGAAAACATTGCCCATGTATGAGTGAAAGCCATTCATCAATTATGATATTATAAAGAGAATAAAGGGTTCTTTATTATCCACTATTTCGTTTAAGCGTAGTTCTCTGGAGGCAGAAGACAAAATTAGCTTTGTTATTCTACATTTTAAACAGTTTGAAACATAAACATTCGATAGGAAGTAAAAATAATCAATAAAAATACACATCTTTCCTGCTATTATCCCAAAAGAAGTCTTTATTAAAAAATTATTATTTAAATTAATATATCTTTCTTTAGCCAACATATTTCTGAAGCCAACATACTTCACTTCCTGGTTCCGTTTTTTTCATTTGTGATAATTTTCATGGTTCAAAATGTATAGCGAATACATGGTATGGATTTTGGATATCTGATTTTTTGGTAGATGATTATTTTCAATAGGATGTATATGTGTCTCAAAATAAATATTAAGACATAATTTAGGACGAATGCATGTGTAATGAAAAGCTAAAGATTTTTAAAAAACATATTTATAATATTTTAATGATCTTAAGATTTACTGAAAGAAAGATTTTTATTACTATTTTTCATAATTTATTCGCTTTGGTCACACACGATTTAGTATATCAGTGGTTTTCTTTTTAAATTTTTTTAAAAAACCTTTTATACAAAGAAGCCAACAACAAGTGAGCATACTTTAGAACACAGAAGTTTCCAAAATTATGAATTTGGATTCCTTGGCCACATTCTTTTATTTTTTAGCCATTTTGGCAACTTTGTTATTTTGCCACTAGGAATGCCAGGCCCTGACTATGGTAGGAGCATACTAGGGCCTCAGGTCCCCATATCAGAGGGGGGGGGGAGTACAAATCTAATCGAAAAAATTTATACTTACTATTTTAAGGAACCAAAAGTATTTTTGATTTTATGTTTAAGGTATCTGACTACGTGAAAAACGCTAGTTTACCACATTGGAGAGTTTTTTTTATTGTTATTTCTTGTAGTTCAGACTTTCCTCTTCCCAAAACAGTTTATTTTTTTAGGAAAAAGAAGGCCTCATCTATCCTCCAGGAGAATTTTAAGGAAAAAAATATTTTTAAGCTAAAATTTGTTTTTAATTTCAATTTTCATTTTCATAAAAATTCTCCACATCATTGATACATCAAAAACTAGTGGAGGTATTATATTAACATTTCAGAGCGTGTGTTTTAAATTTTATGGATAATGAAATGAACCAAACATTTTATTGTTGGTGAAATGCTTTTTCATCTATAGGAGTTTTTTAGAAAAATTAAATTGGGAATTTAGGAAAAAAATGCATATATATGTATATTTCTACCCATAGCTTTTTTGTATCTCAATATTTTTCTTAGATTTTGGTTCATTTTCTTTGTCATTATATTCTAGAACTTGTGTGCGAAGAAAAATAGGATTACTGCATTACCAATTTGTGTAGAGTGTTGACCGTTCTGGTTAAATTTCATTAAAATTGGCTACACATTTTCCTATTTCTCAAAATACATTACATTTCCAAATAATTTGGTTTTATTTATGGTGTTTATAATTAATAATACATCTAAAAACTATAAATAGTTTTTTAAAAATTCAATTTTTCAAAACTTTTCCTTCGAACGTAGTCGGATACCTTAAATAACATTTTGAATTAATTAACGAAAAATACCATAGACAAGTTCTATGCATGGTTCTTCATTACTGATGGTTGGTTTGGTTTTTTGGCGCATGAGCCATGTTTGGCCATGCTGCGCCAAACCTATGATAGATTCAACAGGTTCGCCGTATAAAATATATGGTAATGAAAAGAAGCAGAAGAAAGTAAACTGAAAGGTAATAAATATCCCTGGGAACCTTTGGATTGGAACACCCATACTCACCTAAAGAAGGTGAGGCCCTGAGGGATCTTCATTACTAAAGTAGAGGGGGGGGGAGTCATCAAAGAAGTTTTTGGCCCAGGCATCAATTAGGCTAAATCGGGCTCTGAGGAGAGCTGTAAACTGTCTAAATAAATTCATCATTGGCCTTTTATTGTATCTACACTTCACTTTTCTAACTAAACCAGTCTCTGTCTGAAGTAGTGAGAAACAATGGGGGGGATCTCCTCAAAGAAATTATTGGCCCCGGGCCTCAATTATATTAAATAGGGGGCGTAGTCAGGACTTCTATGGAAGGAAAAGTGCCTGAAAATATCATCAAGAAGTGATAGGATGCTCACAAAGGGAGAGATCTTCCTCTAATATCATTTCGAAAGGTCACAAACTGTCTCCAGGTGACCAAATGATAATCAAGTATCTTTGAGTACATGTTTCGAGAGTCATTCTACTTAAACTGTAAGCTGTCTCAAAAAGTTCATCATTGTACTTTTACTGTAGGTACACTTCACTTTTCTAGTTATACGAGTCTCCGTTTTGAACAATTTTCCGATTACCACTTAAAACAATGCTCGAAGTTTTCTACTTGCACCAAAGACACATTACCCAATCAGATTTTATTTTTATTAAAGTTTATTAGTTTAAAATAACAAAAGATTAAATAAAAACCTTACTGAGTTCGCATCTGTAAGATATTCGGATAGATTTGGAGTAAATTAACTGCAACAATGAATCCATTCTCCACTCTTCGATAGATTACACCTGATTTAGCTTTCCTACGCAGGAAAACTATGGTAGGGGCGTAGTCAGGACTTCTATGGAAGGAAAAGTGCCTCAAAATATCCTAAAGAAGTGATCGGATGCTCACAAAGGGAGCCGCACCCATCCTCCTCTAATATCATTTCGAAAGGTCACTAACTGTCTCCAGGTGACCAAATGGTAATCAAGTATCTTTGAGTACATGTTTCGCGAGTCATTCTACTTAAACCTTTCAAAACTCTCTTTTTTCAGTGTGATAAAGTTAAAACTGTTCTCACTTGAATGTTTTTAATTCGAGGGCAATTAGCCAAAATGATTCTTGCTGAGTGCGTGATTGCATTCTACTCTCTATTCTAGGATTCGTTCATACTGCTGCATAAATATATGTTTTGTTTTATTGAATAAACTAGCTGGTACCCAGCGCATTGCTGCCGCATAAGAAATATTCTTGGAAATATCGTTTGGAATTTGACACAGTTAACTTGTGAAATTAAGAATGATATTTATTTTCTGGTTGGCAATGGATACATTCATTGAAATTGAAAGACATCTAAAGGAGATGCCTAAATAGTATTTATTCTTTTTATATTATTCTATTCTACAAACATATATTCCTTTTTACATATTAGAATTGTGTATTCTTTTGGAATTGTAATGCTTGGTGTTCTTTCAGAATGAAATTGAAAGAAACTATTTATTGTATCTCGTGATTCGTTTATTATTCGTTCAGAATTCTCAAGTATAATGTTAGAAAATGTGATTCAAACATTTTCTTTTAAAATTGACTAAACATGGAAAATATATTTATGCCATAAAATCTTTAATATAGCTGAAAAGATAATTTTTTGAAAACTAAGATGGTGCAAAATTATTTGTGCTATAATATTTTCGGAAGTAACTGCAAAAAATGCTAAAATTTTATTAAATGTTTAGTTGAAATTCCAAACCTATAGGATTGGTTCCCCTAAAACTTCCTCGCAAACTCTTTAATAAAACTACGACCTCATAGAAAGCCTTACATTGCATTTACGTACCCTAGCAACGAATATTAAGGTCTATCTTGAATTTAGCATCGTTACTGAATCTGTTGTCTCCTTGGCGAGTTATTTGGTGGTTGATACATGGTTAATAGATACGGTAAATAGATCTGAAAATATTTTTTATACTTTGGATTATTGTATTACGCCTCTAACATTCGTGCAAGTGTAAGCAATATGTTGTCGAAGTTTTATCGGAATCGGATGAGCGGTATGGCAGCGCATAAGAGACATACAGACAAACATTCATTTTTATTTCTATAGATTCTCATGTTCGGCTACAGCATTTAGAATCTAAAAAAGTACCAATAATTTATTTATGCATTTTAAGACCTCATCCACATTTTATGCACAATCTTTGCAAGAAGAATGTTTTAACACGTAAAGGAACACAAAGCTTACATTTCACCAGAAAAACAAGATGCTTTTATATTTCTGTTCTTTTTTAAAAGAAAAAAAAAATAAAGAGAATAAAAGAGTATAATACTGAGGAAGGAAAGGTGCCAGGGGAATTTTTATACGAATCTCCAGTGCGTAGATGTACTGCAATTAAAAAAACCTTCATTAACACCTGCTTTTTTCAAACACCTGCCATTTTTTTATTAGATCCGAACTCTTCCTCTAAAGTATTAGCCTCCATTTTTTTCATCCCATAAATTTTTTATGATTTTATGTTTAAATGACATGTTTACTAACAAAGCTTTCTTATTTAGTTCAGCTTTTCTCAGAAACCATCAACTTCAGGCTGTGTTCTTTTTTCAAATTAGCTTTTCCATATATTACAAAGAGATAATTTTCAAGCGAGTTGGAAATAAAGCTTTTCATTTTGAAATGTTTGGATTATTTTTTTTGGTTAATTTGAGATGGAATCATTAGATATAAGAAATAAATATTTTGTAAATTTTTTTCTGTAGTTTTCAGAAAAGAAGTTATGAAATTTTTATTTGCTGATTATAACTTATATTGGGTGTTTTATAATATCTGAAAAGTCAAATAAGCTTTAATGCAAAAGCAGGTAAAATTCAGTAAAAATTATTCATTCTGTTACTTCATTGCACTATATGCAAAAAAAAAAAAAAAAAAAAAAAAACAGTGTCTATTGGATAAGAGCAGAAAATCTGCTATTTTATTTATTTTTTGATGTTTACTATTTAATATTTATGAATCCAAAACATATGGACTATATAGTTTCTATAAATAAAATAACAAACATATTTAAGGATGAGTGTATCGTGAAAACATGATTTAGTGTATCGTGTTTGTTTTGTCTATCATTTAGTTTATTCATTGTTATTCAAACTTCATTTTATCTTAACATGATGGATGAGAGCTTAATTCATTCTTGATTAAAAAACATGAATCTTTCTTTATTTAAAGTATATATTATAAATATACTGCAACAAAATTAAAGTTTAAGTGATGCAATCCTTGATATTTTTTTAGGATTGTATCACTGAAAAATTTGTTAGGGTTGTATCACTTAACTCTGAGTCTTTACTCGTGACAATTTACGAGTAAAAACTCAGTCATTGGAGATGTTTTGAAATTTTTTTCTCTTGACCAAACGAAAAAAAAACACCTTTTTCCCACCTCTAAGTAAAATAAATGCATTTGTCATTGATAAATAAGAGAAAATTCAATTAATTATGTTATTTATATAAAATTTTGATGAAAGAGTTAGAAGAATTATATACAACTTTTAACTTAGCGCCAGTATCTAAAAGAATCAATAATAATTAATGTTTTCGAATCCTCAACATCCTTGTACTCAGTACGACTTAGGGTCAGCTTCCATGATTTAAAAATTATTGATTTACAATAAAAATTCCCAAGACTTTCGCTTCTGTTTTGATGAGACTTATAACCATAAACAAACTTAAGTAATTTTACAAATTCTATTTGCATAACATCAAGATTCGTTGTGATTATTTATTACATGAAATGGACTTTCAACACATTAATAATATTATAGATAACGATGATTCAATGAAAGAGGCACATTTTGAACGTTATAATTGTAATTAAAAATTGTCTGATGTCCAGTTATCTTTCAGGAGAAAAGGCTAATGCCATCGTGCTAATATAAATTCTACAAAAACTGATGTTCAATTTCGTATTTATAAAACACCAGCTCACCGAAAAAAATATTTACAATCAATCAGTGGCAATATTTTATCGAAATAGGGTGAGAGGTACGACAGTACATAAAATAAGAATAAAAAATAATCATTTTTATATATTAGATTGGTGTATTCTTTTAGAATTGGTATTCTTTCAGAATGGCGAGGAAATAAATTATTTATTGTATCTCGTGGTTTGCTTAATATCCGATCAGAATTCTCAAATTTAATTTCAGAAAATGTGATTAAAATAGTTTTTTTTTAAATGGATTAAACATAGAAAATATATTTATACCATAAAATCGTTAATATACTTGAAAAGATAATTTTTGTAAATTAAAATGGTGCAAAATTATTTGTACTACAATATTTTTGGTGGTTACTGCGAAAAATGCTAAAATTTAATTAAAATTTAAAACCCAAAACCAAAACTTTCTCTCATAATCTATAATAAAGTTGTTAACTTTGAGAATGACTTGAATGACATTTGCTACTATAGCAACAAAGTATGAACCTTTAACTTGGATTCAGCATTTCTGCAGTATCTATTATATCCTTGGCGAGTTATTTGGCGATGAATCCTTGGTAAATAAATATATGCGGTTGAAATCCGAGTTTTATTTTTAAATTTTAGATCTTTTTAATATGAATATAACCATCCCGTAGGTAGGTCTTCGCAATCGGATGAACGGTTTAGGAAGGCATGAGAGACATACAAACATTCATTCTTATTTATAAAGATGGAAGTTTACAAAAATGTGACTTATTTCAAGACAACGCATTCTTTTAGAAATGTCTTTTTTTAAAAAAAATCAAATGGTAATCGACTATTTTGTTATATTTGTAGTAGTTGCCAATTTCATGATTCTATCTTAATGATGTGGTTTCTCTTCAGCATATAATTAATGTTATCAATAACAGATGATCAGTCATAATAAATGTAAAAATTGTTCGGAGAATGTCTGAATGGAAAATCTTTCTTTCACCCAACTAGAGACTGATTATTATTATGTGTGTCAAATAGGATTTAAACGGATTAAGTATTAGCTATTGGCATTAAGTATTAGCTCCTACAATATTTCATCATAATTCATTTTCTACAATTATAACACCTAAAATCAAAATATTTCTATCAATAAATTGAATGTTATACGTAACTTCTACGAAAATTGATTCAAACACCATCGATGAGCGAAAATGAACAAAAATATCTATATAAATAAAAAGGAATGTTTTTGTCTGTATGTCTCTTATGCTTTCCTAAACCTTTCATCCGATTGCGAGGAAACTTTGTCAGCTTATTGTTTACACGTACGGAATGGTTATAGAAATAGTGCAATTATCTAAAAAAAAAATCGAACTTCAACCGCATTTATTTACCAAGGATTGATCTCCAAATAACTCATCGAGGAAACAATAGATTCTGTAGGAATGCTAAATCCAAGTTAAAAGTTAATATTTTATAGCTATATTACGAAAATATTTTGTTTAATGTGTGTATATTATTACAAAGAAAATTTAACAAATATGATCCTAACTCGCAATGTATAGTTTAATTACAGTAGCTAGAAAGAATTGAGAAAGAGGATGTATTTTCTATAAACACGGATCAAGATGAAGACTACCCATATCTTCCCAACCATTAGTCCTCACACTGATGTGGTGTCGAAATCTGAAGAAGGGGTTGCCAGCTTAGGTGTCATCCTTGTAGTTTAATATTATCACAAAGAAAATTAGTAGTCTAACCATAACTCAAAATTATGAGGTCCATCCAAAATAACCCTAGTATTGCTTTAAAGCGGGGCATTGATGTAACTAAACTCAACCTTTGACATACGAGTTTACTTTTCTAATTAGATATCTTTTTTGGACATTTATTAGTTTAATTTCTATAGTAGTATAAGGGAATTTGAAATAATGATGTATTTTAAGTTATTTTTTGCATTTTAAAGTACTTAATGCTTAATTGCAAATTTAAACTTAAAATACCAGCGGGTGACCGAGCTCCACTCGGAGAAAACAGGTATCGAAGCTAACTCGAAGATTTAAATTTTCAATTGTGATTTATCAAAACAATAATGCTATAAGAACATTTGTGAAACCATTGGTGAAAAGATAACCGGTTAAAGTGCACCATTGTAAACTATTCTAAACAAAGTTAGAGTTTGGAAAGGGAACTATTCTATGCAAAGGTAAAGTAAAGGTAAAGATTGAAGTGTGTTGAAGTTCAGTACTTTTGACAAAGTTATTTAGAAAAACCAAACATATATACATACATAAGAAACATATTATAAACCTATAACAGCATAAACATAAAACTTTATTAGTTCGCCATATTGGCTATAGATGGCAGCACGTTACCGCTTGAAAATTTAAGTAGCCATTATGGCGAACTAATAAAGTTTGAAAATATCCTATCTGTAACTCCGAACTGCTCGACCGTAGCGCTTCAAATCGATTCCTCGTGACCAAAAAACCCACACACCCAAGTTTACCGGAGTTTATTAATTCTGGGGCGATTTTCGACTTGGCACCCATTCCTCGTATTATAGTATTAGATTCAATATGAGCTCGGGGCAAACTCATCATTGTATGTGAAGGCGCTAAATTTCAGAAAACGCCAATAAAATTCGGATTCGTAGTTTGTAATCCAGACAGTTCCGATTTCTACATGAATAAAATTAAACTAGAAGACAATTTTATTGGTAACTAGGTGGTACCCAGCGCGTTGCTGTCGCAGAAGAAATAATTTTGGAAATATCGTTTGGAATTTAAATAACTGTCTTGTTTAATTAGGAATGATAGAAAGATTTTTATTTTCTTATCGACAGTGAATACAATAATTGAAATTGAAGAACATAAAAAAAAGAAGCGTAAATAGTATTTATTCTATTTTTCTTAAGTTATTGTACAAATAAATATTCATTTCAATTTATTAGATTTGAGTTTTTTTTAAATTGTAAAGCGTGGTGCTCTTTCAGAATGGTAATGAAAGAAACCATTTATTGTATCTCCTGATTCGTTTCATATTCGTGCAGAATTCTGAAGTTTAATATTAGAAAAAATTTTATTTTAAAATTTATTTATAAAATAGAAAAGAAAATATATTTATACCATAAAATCTTTAATATAGTTGAAAAGATAATTTTTTGAAAACTAAGATGGCGCAAAATTATTTGTAATCTAATATTTTCGGAAGTTATTGCAAAAAACACTAAAATATTATTAAATGTTTTGTTAATATTTCAAACATACAGGATGATTTCTCTAATAGTTTCTCGCACACTCTCGAATAAAACTATTACTTCAGAGAAAGACTTGCATTGCATTTATATACAATTCTACGAAATATTAACGTATGGCTTGAACTTACTGATCTCCTTTGAGAGTTATTTGGTGTTTAAACCATGGTAAATAGATGCGGTAAATAGATATGAAAATATTTTTTATATTTTAGACGATTGTTGTTCGCGTAAATGTTGTCAATATGTTGTCAAAGTTTTATCGGAATCGAATGAGCGGGACGGCAGCGCATAAGATACAAACATTTATTTTTATTTATATGGATAACAACTTTAATATCTTAATAATAAATGTTATCTTAATACATGTTATAACTTTCTTAATAATAAATGTTATCTTTCACTTGAATATATTTGTCTTCGAGAATCTTTACACCAATTTACCTCACGAAGAATCATTGGAAGTATGTGGATCTATATTCGACGAAACTTTAGATAAAGACGTTTTGGACTGGGGTATATAAATGCAATATTTCGGAAAATTACCTTTTAAACGAGTTCAATTTTTATGGCCTGATCAAAGGCATTCCTGTGGGAATGGCTTTTTCTAGCGCTTTGACCAATATCTTTTTGCATTAATACGGAAGTAGAATAAATACGATAAATGATTTTAGCTATATAGATAATTTAGTTTCATTAAAGGACTAAAAACTGAATCATTATAAGCTTATACCCAAAATTGGGTATAAACTAATAAACTAATTTGGGAATAATTC
>JAPMOQ010001879.1:967608-980268 GCA_026543055.1 Argiope trifasciata | reverse complement strand
TTCTGTAGAAATGCTAAATCCAAGTTAACCCATTTGCATCATTAGCGTATATATAGGCTCAATTTTCCTGATCACTATTACTGGAGCGTATATATACGCTGCATCATATAATACGCTATGCACATATGATATATACTATATTCATATTATATACTATATACTTATATGCATCCCACATTTCAAATATGACCACACTGAACAAAATGACTAAAAATAATGTTTAATGATTGTTTTAAACAATTAACTGAATATTTTAATTGCAAAATAGAGCTAAAATCTCTTTTTTATGATTTCCCTAATTCAGTCGAGACGGCGCACTTGTTTTAGAGATATTGAACTGCAATTATAGTTCTTGCACATACAATGAGCAATCCGTCTGGAACAGGTTAATTAGAAACGGTTTTAAATTGTGTGAAAGTACTTTTTAAAACAAAGCATAAAAATTATCCATTAAGACGCATTTGCAGTTGTACGACAGGGGCTAGAATTTTTCATTATAACATTTTCAGAAGTTGTCATTTTGAATGTATTCTGCTTGTTGCATCTGATTAAAACTTAAAGGAAGAATAGTCCCATTTCATAAAAATGACTAGTCTAGACTGGAGCGACTGCATTTAGGCAGTTATGTTTTGAGGCTTATTTAACCAAAAGTTTCTTTCACATTCAGCAAGTTTTATAATCGAAATTAGTTAATTATTATTAATTAATAGGCAAACACAAATATTCATTTCAATATAATACCTTTCTTGCTAGAAATGGTAATTAAATTTCAATCGGAGAAAAAATAGTCCGCTCATTTTTTGTTCCTGTAAATTGTTTTTTACAGGAATGCGGGATTTTTAACCAGTCTAAACACTACTTTGTGAAACACTAGTAGGTTAACACTTAAAACACTTAAAATAGGTTTTTTTAGTTATTAGATAGGTTAAACACTTTTTTTAAGGTTTGAATCGATTTTTCTAAGAAATACAAAGCTATTAAATCTTTCCCCACTCTCAATACTTTGAAGCAAAAACAAGATTTAATTCTTGGCATTATGTTGATCTATTTAAAATAGTGCAATAATATTTGGACAAAATTGATAAAAAGATGGTATCAGTAATACAAATGTTACAGAAAAGTGCCCTAATTATGCAATGTAATGCATTATCATCTAAAGATGGTTTGCATTTTGATTCGAAACTCCATAACGTTTCCTCTTTTTCTTGAATTAATTTCATTTGTTAATCTTTATTTTTTATTAAAATTTTAACAGATAATATAACTTACGCATCATCATATCTATGTAAATAAAAATAAATGTTTGTCTGTATATTTCTTATGATTTCCTTAACTGTTCATCCGATTGCGATAAAACTTGGTGAACTTAATGTTTGCCCTACAGGATGGTTATAGGGATAGTATAATTATCTAAATTTTTTTTAAAAAATTTTAATCTCTACCTGTCTATTTACAAAAGATGAATCTCGAAATAACTCGCCGAGGAGACAATAAACTCTGTAGAAATACTAAATCCAAGTTAAAGGTTAATATTTTGTAGTTATAGCACGTAAATGTCATGTAAGTCTTTCTTAGAGGTAAAAACTTTATTTCAGATTACGCGAGAATGTTTTGGAGAGACCAATCTTCAAGATTTTAAATTTTAATTAAATTGTAGTTTTTTTTTCAGTAACTACCCAAAATATTGTAGTGCAAATAATTTTGCACCATCTTAGTTTTCAAAAAATTACCTTTTCAACTACATTAACGATATGATGGTACAAATATATTTTCTAAGTTTAATCAGTTTTTTTTTAAAAAATATTTTAATCCCATTTTCTAAAATTAAATTTGAGAATTGTGAAGGAATATTAAACGATTCACGAAATACAATAAATAGTTTCTTTCATTGCCATTCTGAAAGAACACCAAATTTTACAATACTAAAAGAATACACAAATCTAATATATAAAAATGAATATGTGTTTGTAGAATAGAATAATAAATAGAATAAACACTACTTATGCTTCTCTATATAATCTTCGATTTCAATCAATGTATTCACTGTCGAGAAGAAAACAAGTACCATTCTTCCTATCATTCTTAATTAAACAAGACAACTGTGTCAAATTCAAAAACTATTTCCTAAATTATTTCTTCTGCGGCAGCAATGCGCAGGGTACCAGCTAGTTTTTCCTAAAACTAAACAGGAACAACTTGGAAAGAGATGGTAGCCACCAAATTTGAATCATCCTGTAACTATGTGGAAGTAATTTCTGCCCCTGGTAACCATTCAGAACTAGGCAGAAAACTAAAAGCAACCCAAATCCAGACTCTTTTAAAGAGTTTGGATTTGTGCCAACTGTTATGGCCTTTCCACTTGCCGTAGAGGAGTTTGTGTCGTTGAAATTTGGAATGCACCGATGTTCAATTTGAAAATATTTTATTATAACATGCAAATTCCAAAAATTTAGGCTTATTGCGAGGACAGTTTAAAGGGGAATAATATATTAAGAGAATGAAATTGTATTTAGATGTAAATTTCGGAAAATACAGCTGATGATTTGAGTTAAATTTCTTCGCTGTTATTTGACTACACGTAGATAATGGAAACCGAATAAAATTAAAAGAAATAATTGCAATCAAAATTGCCATGATAGAATTATCATTGGCTATTTTCATTCTGACGAAATTGTTTTGTTGATGTCTTGACCCTTTCTGAAAACGCATACTGAGGAGACACACAGTATCGTAAGATAGTGCACAATATTGTTTCCTTAATACTGGAACCATTTGGATGCAAATTAATGGATGCAAATTAATGGATGCAATAGTTTTCAACTGATATCTGACCCATAATCATTTAAAATAATGTAACGTAAACGCTAAAATTCTATCCCAATTTGCTCAGCCATTTAATGCATGCAATAGTTTTCAACTGATAAGTTATGTGACCTATAATCATTCAAAATTATATATCGTAAACGCTAAAATTCTATGCCAATTTGCTCAGCCATTTAATAGTCATGGAATTTGAATTGTGGGGATAGTTAAAGATGTTGTACTATTTAAATTGTATGCAGGAAACTTGCAGTTCGTTTGTTGTTAAGTATATGAACGCGATGACATACTGATTTGGGGTGGGTGGTAAAGGGAATATAAATGCTCCAGATGCTAGTTTTAGGAAGCGAATAGAGACAAAACGTGGATAAAACGAATAACGGGAATAAAACATTTCTTCATTTTTAAAGCGAAATAGGTTAAGGGGGGGGAAAAATGTAACCATGCCCACGACTTCCCTTTTTCCCAATATGCCATTATACGAACGAATTTTCTTCGTCTTGTTCGAATTTTCTTCGAAAAAGGTGCAAGGGTGGTTTCTATGGTAGCACAACGGTCAAGACTTTATAACTGTGTCAGTTCTTGAGGTATGTTAGCTTTAGAAACGTAACTTAGTGAACACACTTTAGTTCTAGTGTGATGTGAAGAGAATGCATAATTGTCAAAAGCAACATTTATTTAGTTCAAGAAACAGGTTTAAACAAAAAGTGGAACTTTTTTTCCCCAATTTTTTATTAGTCAAGCATTTTTTCAAAAGATTTCAACTATTATTCAGCGCTCAAAGATCTTCAAAATATTTTTTTAAACTTTCAACTTAACAATTTCAAATTTCACATGTAACAATTTCTTCTATGTGTCAGCATGAAGCAGCCAAGTCGTATTCTTGGACCTATTTGGGATCTACTGTGAAAACAAGGGACACTAATTTAGGCTTTCAATTGCAAACAGCTTTCTATCAGCGGGCTTGTAAAGTGCCATAAGTAACAATAACAAGATGTAATATTGATTTGTCCAGCAATGTAAAGTTATAATATTTCTTCCTCTTCAACAAGAAGAGAAATTCTTAATTTATAATCGCTGTGTTATTAAGAAAAAAATTGCTTACCACAAATAAAGATATTGATTTAAGTAAAACTCATGTTCTTTGCATCAAAAAGGAAAGCAGTTGGTTGTTAGTTCAGGCAGGCAGAGAGTCGCCATCAATTGCTGCAAGTGGTTTTAAGCTACTTACAAGATTGTGTCAGAGAAAAGCAAGCCTGTACTAACGTGATCAATCAACGAGACGTTCGTTTTATGATTCTCTTGTTTGTATTTCTTTTGATAGATACTTTTAGACCAGAAGGAAATTACTTGTTTCTTCTTCTTTTAGCAGCGGAGTGTTTACAATTAATCTGCATTTGATTTTGGGTTACTATGTTTTTGTTCGTATTCCATCTCGAGAATGGTTTACTTGCTTTAAAAAGAATGTAATTCTGAAATTATTGGTTCTATAAATTGCTAGCTAGTACCCGGCGCGTTGTTGTTGCTGCTGATGAAGATATGGTATTGGAAATATCGTTTGGAATTTGAAATAGTTATCTTATTTAATTATGATATTTATTTTCTTGTCAGCGATGAATACATTCATTAAAATTGAAGGATATACAAGGAAGAAGCATAAGTAGCATTTATTCTATTTTTATATATTAGATTTGTGTATTCTTTTAGGATTGTAAAGCTTGGTGTTCTTTCAGAATGGTGATGAAAGAAACAATTTATTGTATCTCGTGATTCGTTTAGTAATCGTTCAGTATTCTCAAATTTAATGTTAGAAAATGTGATTAAAGTATTTTCTTTAAAATTGATTAAACATAGAAAATATATTTTTACTATAAAATCTGTATAAATATTTGAAAAGATAATTTTTTGAAAACTAAGATGGTGCAAAATTATTTGTTCTGTAATATTTTCAGAAGTTACTGCAAAAACGCTAAAATTTTACTCAACGTTCAGTTAAAATTTCAAACCTATAGGACTGTTCCCCCTAAAACTTTCTTGCAGTCTCTCTAACAAAACTATTACGTCAAAGAAAGACTCACATTGTATTTACATACAATAGCTTCGAAATATTAAAGTCTAGCTTGAATTTAGCATCTTTACTGAATCTGTTGTCTCCTTGGCGAGTTATTTGGTGGTTAATCCATTGTTAATAGATGCGATAAATATATCTACAAATATGTTTTATACTTTAGATGATTGTATTATGTCTATAGCCCTCGCGTAAGTGCAAGCAATATGTTGGCGAAGTTTTATTGGATTCAGATGAGCGGTACCGCTGCGCATAAGAGACATACAGACTAACATTAATTTTTATTTATATATAATAGATATTCTTGGAAGCTGCAGTTTCCAAATTTTTCCTTTTTATGCATTATAGCAATGAATTTCATTATTTTATCTCCCTTTTTGTTATATTTTTGGTGTGATTTTATTATTGTACCTTATTTTTTTATTAATTACTGAGTGAAATGTCAATGTTTTTGAGTGTGGTTAACTAATTACTGATTAAAAGTTTAGTGTTTCTGAGTAAGGTCAAATAATTACTGATTAAAAGTTTAGTGTTTCTGAGTAAGGTCAAATAATTACTGATTAAAATTCCTGTGTTTCTTAGTGTGGTGACAACTAATTACAGAGTTAAATTTCATCGTTTCTAATTGTGTCAACTAATTACTGAGTAAAATGTTAGTGTTTCTTAGTATGGTCAACTAATTACCGATTTAAATTTCAGTGTTTCTAATTGTGTCAACTAATTACTGAGTAAAATTTTAGTGTTTTTGAGTGTGGTCAATTAATTACTGAATAAATTTTTAGTGTTTAGATTTTCAGTAGTTTTGTGCGCATTGGAATTAAAATTTTATTCCTAATTTTTCATTTAAATTGCTTTAAAACAAAGCTAAAGAGAAAGATTGTAATACCAAATTCAAAACATGTTATAATTTATTTGCTCAAACCCTTCCAGCATTGGTTTTTAACATCAAATTCATCATTTACGGAAAATATTACAATAAAAGTAAATTGGAATGCAAAATTGCTTCTAAAAATTGTTTAAAAGAATGCAAATGATTGTAATTTAATAGATGTAAAATAAATGAGGATCATAATGAAAACAAAAAACTAGATAAATTTTTGGATGGCTTTGGTTTGAAAAAGTATAACCAGACTTGCCTCAGATATTATATATAATAATTTTTACCAGTTTTCCTAGACTCATAACTGGTAAAATATTAGAATTATTCCATTTATTAGCTAGAGTTGAAAGTTTTCAAATGATTTAAGAAAGATAAATTCTTCTCTAAATATGGAACATTTGTAAAAGTTACATTTTTTCGTTGCTTCATGCGAAAGTATTGCCAGTAATCTCAAATAAATCTAGTGCAATAAAATCATAATGATTTATTTAAGAGTTTCTAAAATAAAGAAGGAAGAAAATTAAGTTTCAGTTTAGTTATGAATTAAATGCTCTCTTAATTATTGAGCTTTTTTCTTGACTACTCTTTCTGCGAACTGACATTTATAAGGAAAATTTGCGGAAAGAAATTTTCATACATTGAAACGGAGTAACAGAATTATTGCGCTTTTTCCTTGACTGTTCTTTCTGCGAACTGACATTTCCAAGAAAAAGTTGCGCAAAGAAATTTGCATGCATTGAAACGAAGAAACGGTGGAAGAGAATTATTGCGCTTTCCTTTTGATTATTCCTTCTGCGAACTGACATTTCCAAGTAAAATTGCGCCAAGAAATTTTCATGCATTGAAACGGAGAAACAAAATTATTGCGTTTTTTTCTTGACTATTCTTTATGAGAATTGACATTTCCACGGAAAAATTGTGCAAAGAAATTTTCATGCATTGAAATGGAGAAACTGTGGAAGAGAACTATTGCCCTCTTTTGACTATTCTTTCTGTGAACTGTCATTTCCAAGGAAAAATTAAGCAAAGAAATCTGTATGCATTTAAACAAGGAAACAATGGAAGAGAATTGTTGCGCTTTTTTCTTGACTATTCTTTCTGATGTGACATTTCCATGTAAAAATTGCGCAAAGAATTTTTCATGCATTCAAACGGTGAAAGACAATTGGGATTTTTTTCTTGAATATTCTTGCTGCGAACTGACATTTTCAAGCAAAAATTGCTCAAAGAAATTTTCATGCATTCAGACGAAGAAACGGTGGTAGAGAACTATTGCGCTTTTTTTTTTTCTTTCTTTGTACTATTTTTTCTGCGAACTGACATTTCCAAGGAAAAAATTGAGCAAAGAAATTGTTATGCATTGAAACGAAGAAACAGAATTATTGCGCTTTTTCCTTGACTGTTCTTTCTGCGAACTGGCATTTCCAAGGAAAAAATTGCGCAAAGAAATTTCCATGCATTGAAACGAAGAAACGGTGGAAGAGAATTATTGTAGAGCATGAAAAGCATCCTCTACCTATTTAATCTCGTCCAAAATTTTCCTCTTTTCTAGCCCGCAAAGAGCTTTATAAATTTAATGCAACGTTATTAACGAAACAAAAGTGACGGTTGTTGAATATTAGCCCATTAAAAAAAAACCACAAAACCGCTACACGCACAATCTGAAAATACCAGGGCCTTACTCTGGTCTTTTCTTTTTTTTTTCTTTTGATTTTTCCCAACTTTTCACGGAGCTGATGAGCGCCCCAAAGTATCAGATGGGAACGTATATGTATGGGACCGGTAGTCATGGGCGTGGAGAGGAACGGTTGCCATGGTAACCGACAGGATACAAATAGTGTCAGAAAGTAGGATAATGTTTCTACCCCCCCCCCCTCTCCCCATCCCCAGATCAACTTTGAAAAGGAGGGAGCAACTCGAATGGGGGAATAGAGGCGACCAGGATTTCATGGTTTAAGGAGTTCACTTGTAGTGGAAGGGACGGGGGGGGGAGGAAGAGGGGGAGAAGGGGGAAGGGAGTGCTCGCTATGATACATACACTATCAGCTGTGACTCATGAGGAATAGCAAAAGATGGGATGATGCTATCCCTGTATGTGCCACGCACTTCATTTTAGAATAGTGATGATTTCATCAATGAAAACGAAACTTCTCTTGTCGTGCGGTGAGTATGGGATGTTGATGAAAAAGTGGGACGTTTTGAAATAGAAATGGTGCGAATTGAAGAAAGCGGATATATGTAGACGACTGAGCTGTGAGTTGTTGTCCAACAGCTTGCAGATTTAAGTTTAGAATTATTTCAATAGCTTTAAGATGCTGCGCATTTTAATTTCTCGATCTATTTTGTTTGTGGCGATGAAGTTGGCTGGAATTTCGCCAATGTGGAGGTTGAATTTCGCCAAGGATCGAACCTGTGATGTAACTTAAGCATTCGACAAAAGCGATCGCTTTATCGACTTGTTAAGCTATTCATCGGCTTTCGTTGATGTCGAATGATTACGTTATTTATAAGTTTTTCATCGGCGTTCATCAACTCCGTGAAATGTTGAAAAAATCAAAATAATAAAAAAATAAAGACTAAAGTAAGGTCCTGGTATTTTCAGATTGTCGAATGGTTATGTACAATTATACGAAAATTCGTACAATAAACAGGAATTATTTCTATGATTAAAAGAGATTGCTAATGTGAGCTATTATTTAAATTTATGAAAGGAAACAGCTCTCCTGTAAGATCATGAATTACTTATATTTATCTTGCGTTCGTGTTTATAAGGAATCTTGAGAAAAAAAAGTTCCTTTCAAGTTAGAAGGACGATAATAGAAAATTTGTAAAAAGAAATTAGTGATTATTTCGGGGTTTTTTTAATGTTCTGATCTTCAAATAAAATTGCATTTCAATAAATAAATTTGAATGCTTTCATTTTGTACTTTTTTTTTTAGTGATCCACATAAACCCAAGGTCTAGTTTGATCTTTTGAGTTGAATGTGTTCACCCTAATGTTTATATGAAGTTCACATTTCATTCTAGTTCTAAGACTTACATTCCCACTGAGGAAACACTCCAGATATGGATATGAGTAGTTACATGACAGTACTAAGACTTATATTCCCGCTGAGGAAACACTCCAGATATGGATATGAGTAGTTACCTGACAGAGTAAGCAGGTTCTCGTTTAATTGATAGGAATAATTATTATAGTGTTATGCCCTGGGCCTGTCGCTGCTGATTGCTTTTATCTCTAAATGGATGACAAACGCATGAGTCAAGTTACAGAACGCGATATTTTTTTTCAGGGAGGTAATTTTTCGCGATTACCTTTGAAAAACTGACGAAATCCCAACCGCTTCTTGTAATATTTCTTTAAATCTTTGCACTCGAATCATCTATTTGTTAACCTTGTTTCTGTTTGTAATAAGAATTTGACCAAGAATAAGATTTAACGTGAATAAGATTAAATTCTATTCTTATTCACGTTAAATCTTAAGAATAAGATTTGACGTGAATAAGAATATAATTTAACAAAGTGAAAAGCTTTAACAAAGAAATATTTTTCACTTATTTCGTGTCAAGTGGCAAAATATACATTGTCGAATATTTCGGCGCAATGTAGAAGTCATCATGTATATGTATTAATCTTGAGTAAGCAGAAGGGATTGAAATATTCATTCTCCTCCATTACTTCGAGGTGATCTGGATTTGTTCAACAACCTTGAAGCAGATTTATAAGTCTTCAAATGCATACATTATTCTTTCTGATATTCCTTCTTCTCTTAAGTAACATTTACTCGTATGGCGTCTATCAGTTTTGGCGATGCGAGTGCATAAAGAAGAGAGAACGTGACATATTTAATTTCAAACATAAATGAACATCAAGATTAAATTTATAGAATCTACGTAATTTTGTAAAAACTTTTTATTTATCGGATATAGGCAGAAAGGATGCAATTTCAGAAAGTAAAAACAGGAAAAATTGTTGATTTATTATGTTGTCGATACATATAAATAATTTTGCCTGTTTTTGAATTATAGATTAAAAACATATATATTTAAAATGAAATTTCTCCAGAACAACGGAATGATTAAAAATTTCACGAAGCAAACTCTTATAGAGAATAAATGGATGATACACAATTCTGATGAAAGATTTATTATCTCGCAACGAATTATTCTTTCACAACTTGCAAATTAACAATAAATTGATAACTATATTTTCATTGCAACAGTTGAGTTGATATTTATTGAGCAGCATTCCTCTTTAACTAATTTGCTTTTTCAACAATAGAAAGAATGCAGATTTCTTATATATTGCATTAACAGTAATCCTAAGAAAAATCTATATGAAAATGTGTATTTCGTTTCAATTTAAGGAAAGATAATTTTTGAAAACTATAAAATGTTGCAAAATTATTTGCACTGTAATATTTTCGGGACTTACTGAAAAAGACGCAAACATTTTATTAAATGTTTAGTTTTACAGGAATGGTTCCGCTTAAAACTTTCTTGCACATTCTCCAATGAAACTATTACCTCTGGGAAAGACTTGCATAACATTTACGAATGATATCTGTTGTTGAATGTTGTGTCTCCTCGGCGAGTTATTTGGTGGTTAATCCTTGGTTAGTAGATCTAAAAATACTTTAGATGATTGTATTATGCATATAACCTTCGCGTAAGAACTAGCATTATGTTGTCGAAGTTTTATCGGAATCGGAGAAGCTGTATGGCAGCGCATAAGAGACATACAGACAAACATTCATTTTTATTTATATAGAAGATAAATCTGAAAAATTAAGTTATGTGAAAAAACTTTTGAATTTTTTTTCAAAATATATATTTACCATCTATCGTTAACAAAATCCCTAGTTAATAAATGAAGTGAAGAAACGTTATCGAGATATGGCTGTAGTAAATACGATGCTTTACAACATTTGTATTATATATTAAGTTAAAACATTGTTCGTAGAATATCGAATGAATAGAGAACTGAGCATAATTCATAGAATAATTAAAAGCCCTGTAGTAAGTATGAATGTATTTTCTGACATTTCGTGTTAAGACTTCGCTATCCTATGAATATTAATGCAAACTTAAGCGAAATATATTCTTTAAATATTTAAATACCGCAATAAAAAAGGAAACTAAGACACAAGAATTCACCTTATCAAGGCAATGGGATGACGTGAAGAACGTCATTAGGCATTCAGCAGGTAAATTAAGTTGTTGCAGTTGGTTTTTTCAAAATATCGAGTTTGCTTTTCACGTCATTGAAGGGAATGTTCTAAACTACATTTTAGTTCTGGTATAGCATTTTTTACTAATTTTTAAATCGTTTAGTAATCATCTATCTATATATAAATAAAAGTGAATGTTTGTCTGTGTGTCTCATGTCTGCCTAAACCGTTCATCCGATTGCGAAGAAACTTGGTCAGCTTATTGTTTACACCTACGGGATGGTTATAGCAATAGAGCAATTATCTAAATTATTTTTTAAAAAATTTCGAATCTCAACCGCATTTATTTACCAAAGATTAATCGCCAAATAACTCACCGAGGAGACAAAGGATTCGGTAGAAATGCTAAATCGACGTTAAAAGTTAATATTTTGTAGATATATTACGCAAATATCATGCAAGTAATTCTCAGAAGTAACAACTTTATTACATATTATGCGAGAAAGTTTTGGAGACCCCACCCTTGGGTTTTTTTATATTTTAATTAAATTTTAGCGTTTTTCACAGTAACTGCCAAAAACATTGTAGTGCGAATAATTTTGCCCCATTTTAATTTTCAAAAATTATCTTTTCAATTATATTAAAGATTTTATGGTATAAATATATTTTCTATGCTTATCACATTTTATAAAATTAAATTTGAGAATTCTGAGCAAATAGTAAACGAATCACGAGATACAATAAATAATTTCTATCATTACCATTCTGAAAGAAAACCGAGTTTTACAATTCGAAAAGAATATACAAATCTAATGCATCAAATGAATATTTGTTTGCTCGTATTTTATATTATGTCGTACCGTTCATTCTATTTCTATAAAACATTGCTAAATTATTAATTGATAGCACTTAATATTACTTTTTTTGACGCTAGAAACGCGCCGGGTATGTATTAAATAAATGAGCTACAAAAGAAGTGTTGTCTATAATACAATTCTACAGATTGGTTCGGTAATGTAGAGCATACAAAGACTGATTGTCCTCAAGCGGATAATGCAGAATGCGTGAAATATATTCAGATCTACGTAGTTGAATTTCTATTATTACTTAATCGGTAGAAAGTTGTTAAATATTCGATTATAGTTCAAATAATAATTTCAAAATTAACTGTTTTCAGTCCAATGTCTTCAGTCAGCTACCACTCAAGATGGTGCATCATTTTTACATTTTTATTTTATTTTAATAGTTAAAAATATCTATAGTATATTAGAATGATGTAGATTCATTTTTCAGAGAAACTCAACTTTAAGCAATTACCTGTATTTCCTTTTTTGTTTTAATAAATAGGTCCATATTTTAAATAAATAATTATGCATCGAATTATCTTCCCAACTTCAAAGGGTTAAGAAATAAAGTTCTAACCTTTATTTGCTTCGAAAATATCTTTTAGCAATAAAAAGTGATTCAAATACACAATATTATTTCTGAATATTTCTTCAGACTTTTTTTTATATGTCCATTTCTATTTGTATTTTTCGGATATGCGATATGTTACAAATTTTTAGCAAAATTAAATAAAAATGAATAGCCACAATTCCTTTTTATTATGTTAAATGGAAATTAACACTGATCTAACAGATCAGTGTAAAGTCTTAACATTAACTATGGATTCTTAAAAACCTTGATTCGAAAATAATTATAATAATAAGTGTTAACGCTAA
>JAPMOQ010001879.1:937514-957608 GCA_026543055.1 Argiope trifasciata | reverse complement strand
CAAAATTACGATTGTGTTCCAAATTAAACTTCGTGAAGCTTCAAAACGAGATTTAAATATATTTACACAGGTTGTACTGTTTTTGTCTCCGATTGGAACAGCAGAGTTCTCATAGTGGTAGGGTCTTGAAATACAGTGGAGGATCACGGTGACCTGGTGGTAAGATCTCGGCTTCGGAACCGGAGGGTTGCAGGTGCGAGACCTGATTCCACCGAAGAACCGCCTTGTAAGCGGGTCTGGTGCACGTTAAATCCGTCGGGGACAAACGTCCTCCCACTGGGTGGTGTGGAAGTTTGGAGAAAGGGGTACCACCTCAGGTGTCGTTCTCGTCATCTGACCGCGGTTCAAAATGACGAGGTAAATCCCAGAATAACCTTAGTGTTGCTTCAAAACGGGACGTTAATATAACTAAACTAAACTCGGGCCTATGACCTTCAGGTTAGTAAACAAGCCCTTTCGAAATTGAATTAAACTGATAATGTAAAACTAACCTAAACCGCTTATATTACCTCTCCCGGTTGTAATATAATACGAAACTTGCTATTTAAGTTCCTTCTTTTGACTCTGTAGTTAAAGTTTAGTTTAGTTAGTTATATTAACGCGACGTTAATGTAACTAAACTAAACTTACACGTTAAATTCCTCAGGCCAAACGTCCTCCCACTGGTGTGGTGTGGAAGTTTGGAGAGGGGGTGCCAGCTCAGGTGTCGTCCTCGTCATCTGACCGTGGTACAAAATGAGGAGGTCCGTCCCAAAATAGCCCTAGTGTTTGCTTCAAACAGAACGTTAATATAACTAAACTAAACCAAATACTGTGGGCAAGTCCCATCTCAGATGTTGCCCTCGTCATCTAAAAGTGATTCAAAATTAAGAAATCCATTCTAAAATGACCCTTGAGTTGATTTAAATGAGGCATTAGTATAATTAAACTTAAACTCGAAAAATAAAAGTTCAACATTAAAATTCATTTCGAAAATATCTCATCCAATCAATGCTTTGTACACAGTTTGAAAAAACTGTGTACAAAGAAAATAATTCGTAGTAGTAGTACTTTGTGCACAGTAGAAAATCATTCTACTGTGTATAATACGTAGAAAATAACACGACAGACTATTGTTTTAATAGTATTTTTATAAAAGCAAAACATCAGTTGACTTTTTTCAGGTTTGCCATTATTTCATAAACTGTCATTATTTTGAAACTTCTAACATGATTTCACTGATCGCGTTTTTAGCAATTATTTAAAACAATTATTATTATTATTAATACCAATATTAAGAAATTATTACTATACCAATACATTATTACTAATGATACGAGTATTATTATTATACTTCCCAATTATATATAAGAGTAGTATTATTTAAAGTGAGTGAATTCTTGACTCCAAAATAATTTCAACTTTATATGATTTTTTTCCTTCTTAAGCTGTATTTCTCAGTTGTGTGAGTTTGTCTATTCATGTGCAAGAGAAGTCTCTTTCTGTGTGATGCAGTAAATCCTGATTGCAACAGAAATCCTTATCCTTAGAATTGTTTTACACTTGAATGATTTTGGATTCCCCTAACTCACTTTGAAGTTATGCTTTTTGCTTACTGTGCTTTTATCATTTTGGTTCCTTTCCTAGCAATTGGTGAATTCGTTTCTCCGAAAATGGGGAAAACTTATATTCAAGGTTTTTGTAGCTTCATTTCTTTGAATTCTGTTTGAAGAAGTAAAATATTAAGTTCCTAATTATTTTCTGTCATACTAAGCAATTAAAAAATTTTAGCATCGTTATGTTTTTTTTTTCGCCCACTTAATGGTGATCTTTAATTGATTTATTGAAATTTATCTTTAATTGAAATGTATCGAATTTTTCCTGTTATAAATTGCCTTATAATGTTATTATAAATATGAGAGTAAGGTTTCAAACCGCTTGAGAGTCTGAATTTCCCAATTGTGTACTTGTTTTTCTTTTCATGTACAAGAGAAGTCTCTTTCTGTGTACTGCGATAAATCAAGATTGCAATAGAAATCCTTATCCTTAGAATTGTTTTATACTTGAACGGTTTTTGATTCTCTTAACTGGGTCCGAATTTATGGCTTTTGCTGACTGTGACTTTTTCATTTTCGCTTCTTCTCTGGTACATTCGTCTTTCTGAAAACGGGAATTTTTTTTTCAGGGTTCTTGTTCCTTTACTTCCTTGAATTCTGTCTGAGGAAGTAAAACATTATGAATGCTTTATGGCGATTTGGAACACTTTTTTAATTCTGCATCCTTTCTATGCTATTTTTTTCTCGCAACTGATTGTAATCTTTAATTAATTTATTCTGCTCCATAGTCATTCAATTTATATTTTATCGACTTTTTTTTGTTAAATTTGTATGCTTTTTAAAGTTATAAATTGGCTCATTATGTTATAATAAGTATGAGGATAGGTTTAAAATCGCTTGAGAAGTCTGTATTTCCCAATTGTGTGAGTGTTTTTCTTTTCATGTACAAGAGAAGTCTCTTTCTGTGTACTGCGGTAAATCAAGATTGCAACAGAAATCCTTGTCCTTAGAATTGTTTTATACTTGAACGGTTTTTGATTCTCCTAACTGGGTCCGAATTTATGGCTTTTGCTGACTGTGCTTTTTCATTTTCGTTTCTTCTCTGGTAAATTCGTCTTTCTGAACATTCGAAAATTTCTTTTCAGGGCTGTTGTTCCTTTACTTCCTTGAATTCTGTCTGAGGAAGTAAAATATTATGTTCCTAATTTTTTTCCAGTAATTTTGAACATTTTTTTTTGAAATTGTGCATCATTTCTTATGTTATTTTTTCGCTCAACTGATTGTAATCTTTAATTGATTTATTCTGCTGCCAAAGTCATTAAATCTATATTTTATCGACTTTTTTTGGTTAAATTTGAGTACTTTTTCTTTTTATGAGTTGGCTTGTTATATGAGAATAGGCTTAAAATCGCTATTTGCAGTGACAGTCTGCTTTAGTTAATAGATCTAAAAAAATACAGTAAATATTAAATAAACGACTTCTACATAATACTTTATATTCAAGAAAAGATCATAAAAAGGGTCTTATTGAGCATTCGAGAAACCATCACATCTATCTATATTAATAAAAATGAATGTTTGTCTGTATGTCTCTTATGTACTGCTGTACCACTCATCCGATTATGATAAAACTTTGACAACATATTTCTGCACTTACGCGAAGGTTTTAGGCATAATAAAATCCTCTAAAGTATAAAAAAATATTTTCAGATCAATATACCGTATCTATTAACCATGGATTAATCACCAAATAACTCGCCAAAGAGACACAACACAAATCAGTAAAGATGTTAAAGTAGACGTTATTATTTCATAGCTATTGTACATAAATTCAATGCAAGTCTTTCTTTGAGATAATAGTATTTATTAAAGAATGTGAGAGAAAGTTTTAGGGGTTATTATCCTATAGGTTTGAAATTTTAACCAAACATTTCATAAAATTTTAGCATTTTTTGCTGTAACCTCCGAAAATATTATATTACAAATAATTTTGAACCACTTAGTTTTCAAAAAATTATCTTTTCGACTATTTTAAAGATTTTATGGTTTAAATATATTTTCTACGTTTAATCAATTTTAAAAGAAAATATTTTAATCACATTTTTTGTCATTAAACTTGAGAATACTGAACGAATATTAAACGAATCACGGGATAAAATAGATAGTTTCTTTCATTCCCATTCTGAAAGTACTCCAAGCTTTTCAATTCTAAAAGAACCCCAAATCGAATACGTAAAAAAGAATATTAGTTCAAAGAATAGAATAATAAAAATAGAATAAATGCTATTTATGCTTCTCATTTATATATCCTTCCATTTCAATGAATGTATTCATTGCCGACAAGAAAATAAATATCATTCTTCCTATCATTCTTAATTAAACAATATAACTATTTTAAATTCCAAACGATATTTCCAAGATTATTTCTTCTGCGGTAGCAATGCGCCGGGTACCAACTAGCATTAAATAAACAGCTTCTACGTAATTCTTTATATTGAAGAAAAGAACATAAAATGGGTTTAGTTGAGCATTAAAAAGTTTTGAAAAGCTACATCAATCTGACTCACTTTTTAACTCTTCCCCCTAATGCTACTCTTTTCAAAAAGAAACCTCAAATGAATTTTACCAAAGCTGTCATCTGTTACGTTTGTTAATTATTTGTCGTTGGTGGATTAGCCCCAGTGAGCCACTGCGCCCAGTTGCTGCGTATGCAAATTTCACTGGCCTCGGCAACGGAACGCTTTCCTTTCCTTTCTGCTTAATGTTTGTTAATGATGCTGCACTAACTGAGTAATGTTGCTGCGCCCAGCAGATGCATTGTCCTTCCTGGAAGTGGCGGCCCGCAAGAACGAACATTTCAACTCGTCTCACGTTGTTCCTATTCTTCTGCAGGATTCTCCAACGCAACAACATTCCGCCACTTCTCTAACAGGAGCTGCTTCAGTTGCAAATGGAATGCTGAGAACACGCATTGTAACCCCTCACGCTCACGTTGTTGCTCAGCAACTACTAAGACTGAATTCCTTTACTTGCGTGTTCCAACTTTATCCTTCTCTTTTAGTTCCACACTGGACAGGAAAGAAACTATTTCTGTTCCTGTTAGATAACTTAGTTCAGATGCTTTGTAAAGGACATTCAGTGTTCAAGGTCTGTTCTTTGATTTAAGTGATCAATTTTGGACGTTTTCTAGCATGATACATATTATGATAAAATTTATTTCTAATACTGGTAAAGCTAAATCTATATTAATAATTGTGGGCTTTATTAAATGTATTTAAAAATCTAACTTCATTTTATGTATTAATTTAAGATAACTTCGTTCAGATCTTTGTAAAGGACATTCAGTGTACAAGGTCTGTTCTTTGATTTCAGTGATCAATTTTGGACGTTTTCTAGAGTGATAAAACTAATGTAATTAACTGTATATTATGATAAAATTTATTTTTAATGTTGGTAAAGCTAAATGTATATTTATAATTGCTGGTTTTATTAAATGTATTTAAAATCGAACTTCATTTTATATTTTTAAGTTAAACACAGCATAGAATTATACATTTATCTTTTTATATACTTGGTTTATGCTAGATTAAATTTATAACTGTTTAAACCAAAGAAAAGATTGGCTTTCAGTAATTTAGAAACTTTGAAAAACATAAACTTTATTGCGTGCGATATATTGTTTAAGTGTTTATTTGTCATCTAAGTAAATAAGAATGAATGTTTGTGTGTATGTGTCTTATGCGCGACGGCACCGCTCATCCGATTGCAATAAAACCTTCAATATTTATTACTTGCGCTTAGTTGTTTCTGCTGAAGATGGAAAAACAAAAGTATATATATATTGCCAACCCTAAAGTTTTTAAGCATAAAGTTTAAAAAGAATTAATATTATTTATGTTCCTCCTTTATACATCACTCAATTTCAATGAATACATTCATTGTCAGAAAGAAAAGAAATATTCTTTCTATCATTCTTCATTAAACAAGATAACTATTTCAAATTCTAAACGATATTTCCAAAATTATTTCTTCTGCTGCAGCAACGCGCCGGGTACTTAGTAATAAATAAAATATCATATATAAAGTTTAATATGTACTTTAGATCTGCTATTTACAAAACAAATTGATTTGCATAAATAGAATTAAAATACTTTTTGAAAATACTATTATAAAACATTGGAAAGTACTGGTGTCAATTGTAGCAAATGATTGTAACATTATTTCTGACCAGACGATTTGGCTCCTGGCATTTTCAATATTCGCTCCATTTATCATAGATTTCCGAAAATCTAAATAAAGTTTTTTTATCTTCCATCTATTATTACAAATTTATCAATTTCCATCGAATCGTACTTAACGGATTATTTTAATTTAATATGAAGCTTACTTATTTGCTATTCAGTTTTAAATATTAAGTAAGTTCTAGAGCAGTGATGGGGGAACTACGGCCGCGGGCCAAGTCCGGCCCGCGGAAAGGTTTAATCCGGCCCGCTTAAGAGTGCCATCGTGAGAATGTTTGAACCCATTCTTACTTCGTAATGTGAAGACCCGCATAAAAACTACCTGTGGCGATATTCAAAACACAATAGTATTCTGGACAAATCCATCCGACCCAAACAGCTGACTCCTCTTTGCTCGAAACTTCCAGACACTCTAGCATTTTCGATTCATTGTTCTGTTTTTCCGAAAGAACCGCAAAACTCGCTGCAACGACCCGCTGCAACTCGAGTAATTGTTTGTGTAATCCCCGAAACTCCCACTGCCTCAACAAACACCCGCGCAAGAGCATTAGCTCATCTTATATATGCGAACAAATCTTTTCCACAATGAAGCTTTGGAAAACTTCTTTAAGAAACAGAATTACAGATGAGCACCTTTCATCAGTTTTAAGAATTTCTGCCTCGCAAATGGAACCGGACTATGATGAAATTTTGATAAAACAGTCTCAATTTCATTTTTCTCATGCACCATTAACCAGTAATGACACCAGAAAATAAAGTGATAATACTTCACATCAAGAACTACACTAAATTCATTTTATATTTTGTGCTTATAATTTTCTTACCTTTTGTTTTTTTACTATTAAAATAATAAGTATATGTAATAATATATGTATATGTTTATAGAGCACATAAATTTTTTAACGATTAAGCATTGTTCTTCGGCCCGCTACGATCGTCTAGTTATTACAAATGGCCCGTCTTAAAAAAAGTTTCCCCACCACTGTTCTAGAGTCATAGCAAATTAAAGTTATAGAAGAAGATTGGCGTAATTTAAAATCCTTCTGTTATACGAAGTACAGAATTACTTTATTAAAATAGCTTTAAAAAAATTCTAGCATTCTCTTCTGATTTTATTTCTCTCTTTGTGCTATAAAAACGTCTTTTCGTTTTGAAATTAGTTTGGTAAAAATATTCTTACATTGCATTGTAACTTCATAATTCGCTATTTGAAGAAAATTAATATCTGTAAACCATGTTCTCTATATTTTTAATTGTATCTTAACTAATTTATTTAATATTGTTAGAAGATCATATTATTTTGATGCATTGATGAAACAAGTACTAAGTACGTATCAGCCTTAACTGATCAAAACCGGTAAGTTTTGTTAAGTTATGGTTCTTTTGTTAGTTCGATATATTTCTGATTTTTCAATTATAACTCTATAACAACAATAGATTCTTTCATTATAAAGAAATGCTTCATATTTTGAAACATGCCATTTTGATATAAATCAAGTACTGCGAGCTTTGCTTAACACAAATTATTATGATTTTTATTAACACATTCGCTATAGAAAAAAGCATGTTTTTTTAATATTTATTTTGGAAGAGAATAAATACTATTTCATAAGGGTTTTATATTTATATAATTGATTTTTTTTTTAAAATCCCTACTCATGGAAAATTTCAGCTAATTTTTGTCATTATTACTTTTCTTTAAAGAACATGGCGAAACAAGGACGATTAATTTACTTTGAGGAAATTTGCCAACATTTCGTTTCCTCTCAATAAATTGAGATAAAAATAATATGTTAGCTTGAAATACAAGAAATCTTTGTTGTCTTTTTCTCCCTACAAATATCAAAGGCCTTTCAAGCAAGTCGCAACATTTACACAGCTGACAGGCCTTTCAACTTCTGACTCTCAGACAAGCGCAACTTGTTCAACACAAGTCAAAACAAGGACTATCATTTTACTGCGGGAAAATTGGCCAAGATTTCGTTTCCTTTCAATAAAATGAGATAAAAAATAATGTTTGCTTGGAATCTGAGAAATCTTTGTCATCTTTTGCTCCCTACAAATATACAAGGTCTTTCAAATCGCAACATTTACGCAGCTGACAGGCCTTTCAACTTCTGGAGCAACTTGTTCAGCTTCTGGACGTGCTGTTGATATTCAGCTTCGATCCATCTGATGGCTCATGTAAACACGATTGCCTCAGACTCCGGAAGGGTGACCAGCTGATCGATACGATACGCCGACAGGAAGAGAGAACAACTAGGTGAAGGTTAAGGTCAAGAGAAGCGGGGACACTGGCTTCAACAAGCTGGCTACGGGAAAGATAATTTTGTAAGATAAAACCTGGGCTCGGATTATCACCAACATTTTGATGATCGATGACAGCGTTTGATGATTAAAATTCACAAAATGCCGTTTTGAAACCTTTTAGTTCTGTGAAAGAGAACTACATATGGTACTCAGTGGGGCACTGATGGAACATCGATTGAGGATTGCAAGTGATTCGGAATTAATTCTCATTCTTAATCTGGCGATTTCCTACAGATTGCAATTATTTTACTTGATTCTTGGGAGAAAAAATGTTACAATGAATTGAATTAATCCCTTCCGCTGGAACGCATATCAAAATACTTTTATCACAAAATCACCAACGAAGCGTGGTACACGTTAGCAGTCAATTACCACAGAAGTAAAAAAAAAAACCCTTTGTGACAGAAGTAAAAGAAAGACGAATTACCACAGAAGGAAAAGAAAGACGTTCCAAGCACGTCAAAATACTTTTGTCACAAAATCGCCATCGACGTGTGGTACACGTTGATAGGCAATTACCACAGAAGTAAAAAAAGATGTTTGCGGCCTGTCACTAAAATTGTTTGCCGGAGCATAGTCTAAGGTCAAAAATGATTTTTTTAAAGAAAACATTAATCTTTTTTCGATTTCTTTAAGGTATCGGAATACTTTGATGAGTTAACAGTGAACTATTTTAACAAACGCCTCAGGGAATCAGTCAGCATAATAGGCTAACGCATGATCACCAAACGTTCTTGTTTGGAATATGTTCCATAAAAAATTATTAAACTTTTCTTGTTTGATCCATACAAGGGGAATCGCATCTTTTAAAATTAATGTCGAAAGTACTTCAGAATTTAGAAGTTCTTATAATGGCAAAAAGAAGGATATCATTAAAAATGAGTAACATTTCCGAAAAATTTAGATTTTTTAAATTTCCGATACATGTGTTCTTCTATTCAATCTGAACGTTTGTGTGGTACTTTAATGAATGCTTTAATGAATATTTTAATGACCTTGAATACATCGGTTAAGCAATTTAAATTTAGTTACCTCTACGATCTTAAATATTTAGGTTCCATATTTCAAAAAAAATAAAATTTATGAATTTCTTGCAATGAAATGAAGAATTAATCCTCTAAATTAAAAATAGATTTTCAATTCACTTTGGCTGAAAGTATACATTTCATTTCATAGGTTTACATTTTTCTGTATTTTAGATGCCTTGGAACCAAATTTTTTACTTTTGACCAAGACGAAACCCAAAATTGAAAGGGAGGGGTAAATTAGAGCAATATACAAAGATATTTCATGATGTGTAATATTTATAAGAAACAAGTTGCAAATTTTCAGTGGTTACTATTATTATAACTGCAATTTCTTTTACCCCGTTCAGTGGATGTATAAAAAGTGATTTATACAGAATTTGGAGTTTTATATATAAAAAAATGTATCGATTTATTAAAAATTAGCCGCCTTTGGCGACCAGCTGGTTCGCCATGAGTAATGCGTTCTAAAATTTCCAATTAAATCATATATTTTTTAGCCAAAATTTAAGAAATAGTTTAAGTTAAAAGATTCAGTTATTAGTAGTTAAAGAGTCGGTAACTTTATTCGGAAAAACTTTTTAAGTTTAATGCTCTAATAATTTATCAATTATGCTTCCAAAAATTAAAAATGTTTTTTTCGGTGATATTGCCAAAATGTTAAATATGTTTTTTAAAGAAAGTGAAAAAGGGAAAAAATTATTGAATTAATGATACAGATATTGCAAACGATTATAGAAATATGCCATTAAGTTGGGATTTCAATGCATATCCTGTCTAAATTCAGTTAGGTTTACTGCAAATAAAGATAATTTATGGAATTAATGATATAGATATTGCAAACGATTTCTTAGAATCCTTTGCCTTGCATTTATTTTTTTAGAAGATATCACATTTTATTTTTGTTATTTTATCCAGTCACGTGCTGAAAGTTTTTGATTTGCGATGATAGTTGTTGTTTTTTTATTTGAACTTCCGGCATTGTTTTATTTTATTTTATCCAGTCACGTGCTAAAAAAAACATGGTTAAAATATTTCTTTAAAAATTCGTTAAAAATAGAAGCTTGAGATATACATTAAAACACTGACACTATTAGAAAGCTAATTTTTTTTATCTTTAAATTGATGTTAAAATCATGGTTGTCCGATAATAATTTCGGAAGTTATAGCGGAAAAACGTCGAAATTTTGCTTAAATTTTAATTAATTCAAATTCTAATTAAAAATTCAAAAAAAAGGCTCCAAGGTGCACATTCCCGACCTCCAAGGTATACATGTGCCAAATTTGGTAGCTGTAGGTCCAACGGTCTGGCCTGTGGAGCGCCAACACACACACACACACACACACACACATTGAGCTTTATTATAAGTAATAGATATCTTTGGTAACAATTTGGGTTTTTAGACAAAAGAAATAACATTTTAAATGTCCCATCACACATATGCATATAGTTACAGGGCGAAGAATTCAAATAAAGTGAGGAAAATTCGAGACAAAATGCGTGATTTTAAAGATGTTAAATTTTAGGTTTTCTGAAAGTTAGTAAAAAGTATCATAAAATATGTTTAAGTTTACAGATATAACTCACAGAAAAATAGCGTTTTTTTCTATGTTTTTTATTTTATTTAATTTCTTACTTTCTGACATGTAAAATGGAATTAAGTATCTTATGCTATAAAAAGAGAATGAATAACTGTAAAAAATTTTCAGTTACTCATTTTTTCAATTTCCTAAACTATTAAAGGTGTCAAAAATATAAATTATATTCATCCTTACTTCTTGAAATTGCTTTAATAAATGTTATTTTCTCCATAATTTAAGAAAATGTATTAAAAAATTTTTTCGTATTAATTTTGTTTTAATTCCGTTTTATTTTCTTTTTCTACATTAATAGGAAAAGTTTTGATACATTATTTTCTTATTTCTGTATACTATTGTTTTCACTTTTTATTTAATGATGTTAATTACGTAAACAAATTAATAATGATGATGATTGTAATTAAAGTATATCGTAAGACTTCAGGATAATAATTAAAATTCATTATTGGATTTAAAAAATTGAGATAATTGGAAGTCTGATGAATTAATGGCTAGCATTAAATCTTTTTATACTAATTTTTTTTAAATGAAAATTTGATACAGCATTATGAGAAAGTATAAAATTAATAATGCTGTTTATTAAAATATCAAAAGTATAAATTTTGAAAAATCTTGAAGTAAAGCTGAAATTATCCTTTTTTTTATCTTTATCTTTCCATTTAACCCATTGTCTCTGTCGATGTTCTAAATGTTTAGATTCATCTTACACTTATGTTTATTATGTTTTCATGAAACGAATCAAAATATTTTGATGAAAAAAATTGAGGAACTTTTATTAATTAATCAATAGAATTTGTTTATTTTTTGTTTTATATGGTGCTTTATTCTATAAAATTGTTGTGATTTGTTTATAAAATTTAACTTCAGTCACTAATGACTGATGCTATCCGAACGGAAAATTCAGTGTCAGCCACTAATGACAGACGATGCTTAACTCTTTAACTCTAGTTATCTATTTTATATACAAGCACAAGTTAATATAATTCAACGTTCAGCAGTTATTTTGAAAAAGTTTTAATTTTCCAATTCGTCTTTTATTCAGTACTAGCCGCCTTTGACGACCAGCCGGTTCGCCATGAGTAATGCGTTCTAAAATTTTCAATTAAGTCACGTATTCATTAGCCTTGAAGTAATTCTGGGCATTGATTGGCCTGAAATTAAAAAGGTTTTTTTCCGTGATGTTGCCAAAATATTAAATATGTTTTTTTAAAGAAAGCGAAAAAGGAAAAAAAATGTTGAATAAATGATTTAGATGTTACAAACGATTATAGAACCCTTGGCTTTGCATTTATTTATTAGAAGCTATCACATTTTATAATGGAAACTAATTATTGAATTAATGATACAGATATTGCAAACGATTATAGAAATATGCCATCAAGTCGGGATTTCAATGCATATCCTGTCTAAATTCAATCAGGTTTACCATAAATAAAGAAGGTTTGTTGAATAAATGATTTAGATATTGCAAACGATTATAGAAACCTTTGCGTTGCATTTATTTTTTTAGAAAATATCACATTTTATGTTTCTTTTATTTTATCCAGCCACGTGCTAAAAGTATCATTTCTTTAGACTTGATTTACGATGATAGTTATTATTATTATTATTATTATTTGAACTTCCATCATTGTTTTCTTTTATTTTATCCAGTCACGTGCTCAAAAAAACATGGTCAAAATATTTCTTTAAAAATTTGTTAAAAATAGAGGCTTACGTTATAAATTAAAAACTCCGATACCGTTAGAAAGATAATTTTTTTTTCGGAAGTTATTGCGAAAAAACGTCGAAATTTCGCTTAAATTTTAATTAATTCAAATTTTTATTAAAAATTCGAAAAAAGGGTCCCGAGAGGCACATTCTCGACCTCCAAGGTATACATGTACCAAATTTGGTAGTTGTAGGTCCAACGGTCTGGCCTGTGGAGTGCCAACACACACACACACACACACACATTGAGCTTTATTATAAGTATAGATTAGCTGGTACCCGGCGCGTTGATGCCGCAGAAGAAATAATTTTTGAAATATCGTTTGGAATTTAAAATAACTGTCTTGTTTAATTAGGAATGACAGAAAGAATAATATTTATTTTCATATCAGTAATGAATACATTCATTGAAATTGAAGGATATATAAGCATAAAAAGCATTTATCTTATTTTTTAAAACTCTATTATTCAAGACTTTAGAGTTGGAAATATATTTTATTTTACCATCTTCAACAGAAACAAATAAGTGGAAGAAATAAGAATTCAAAGTTTTATCGGAATCGGATGAGCGGTACGGCAGCGCATAAGAGACATACGGACAAACATTCATTTTTATTTATATAGATTACATAATTTAACTATGCCTATAACCATCCCGTAACTGCAAGTAATAAGTATTCAAAGTTTCATCGCAATCGGATGAGCAGTACGGCAGCGCATGAGATACATACAGACAAACATTCATTTTTTTATATAGAAGATTTCAAAAATGTTTGAATGTCTCATTTAGTTTATGGCTTATAAAATTTGAAAAGAACTCATATAAATTAGTTTAAGAGAAACCAAAGCCTTCTTTGAAACGTGATGAACAAAAAATGTTTCTTTATCGTAGTTAGACAATTTCAACTAGACGTTTTTGTTTATCAGTGTATGTAAATAGGCAGAATAAATTCCAGCGATGGGAAATCTTTAGCATCCTTTCTTGTGGCAAAGCTCATTTAATTAAATGCCTCAAATCGAATTCCGTTATAATGTTGACAACATTCCAAATGGAAAGATGTTATGTGACTGTAATGAGAAGCTCCGTGTATCTCAGGACAACACAGATTTTGTCCTGGAATCAGGACACGCAAGGGCGTTGCCCTGAGGAAAGTCTTTGCAAGTTCGGTGACTCACTGCAACATTCTATACCGCATTAATTACATGTCAACCTATTTATATTTTATGTTCACTCTTTGATGGATTGCGAGACATTTTACGCATTTCTCAGTTTCTTTGTGAGAATGCATGATTTGTATAATGCGGAGGTTCACTGAAATATCTCTTTACAGGATTTCACCTCATTTGTGCAAAGTGATACTCATGGATACTTTGTGCTAAGTGATACTAAATGCAAGTTCGGTGACTCACTGCAACATTCTATACTGCATTAATTACATGTCAAGCTATTTATATTTTATGTTTACTCTTTGATCAATTGCGAGACATTGTAGGCCTTTCTCAGTTCCTTTGTGAGGATGCAGGATTTGTATAATGCGGAGGTTCACTGAAATATTTCCTTACAGGATTTTACCTCATTTGTGCAAAGTGATACTGAGTGTAAGTTCGGTGACTCACTGCAACATTCTATACTGCATTAATTACATGCCAAGCTATTTATATTTTATGTTCACTCTTTGATGGATTACGAGACATTTTACGCATTTCTTAGTTTCTTTGTGATTTGTATATTGCGGAGGTTCACTGAAATATTTCCTTACAAGATTTCATCTCATTTAAGCAAAGTGATACTCACTGATACTTTGTGCAAAGTGATACTAAACGCAAGTTCGGTGACTCATTACAACATTCTATACTGCATTAATTACATGTCAAGCTATTTCTATTTTATGTTCACTCTTTGATGGATTACGAGACATTGTAGGCCTTTCTCAGTTTCTTTGTGAGAATTCATGTTTTGTATAATGCGCAGGTTCACTGAAATATTTCCTTACAGGATTTCAACTCATTTGTGCAAAGTGATACTCCGCCTCTTAGAGTTAATAGGAACGATTAACTTAACTGAAACTGGTATGAAATGGAATGGATGAAATGGATGAATGAACTGTATGAAATGGATGTCAGATGAAGGTTAAATTGTCAGGAAGTTGATATTGTGCTAGTTCATACACATTTAAGGCTTTTTTTGGACTGGAAAGTATACATGCATGATTTATTTATCAGAATGCATGATTTATATAATATGGAGATCCAATGAAATATTTCCTTACAGAATTTCACCTCTAATTTGCTTCTGTATGCATGCAAATGTTTTATCTAAATATTTGGATATTTTTGGTGAGTAAAGATTTCGTCACAAATACCTTATTAGTTCATAATATCCACCTTTGACGACCTACTGGTTTACCGCGATTCATGGTCGGTAAAATTTTCAAATAAAAAAATTTATGTAACTTGTTATTAATGACTTCTTCAGCGAAGTATTTTTACCCATGACTGAAAACCAGAGTCAAAATGACTCTGAATCGTTCATTGGCTCTAATTACAAGGTGGTAATTTGCCCTTGAATACAATTATCTCCTTATTGCCTTCAAAGAAATCTATCTGCAGTATGCTGGCAAACATTTAAGAATGAATGTTCTCAGTATAACCGAGATATACCTTTTCAAAGTTTCTGTTATTTATTATTTATTGACTCCACATCTTTAAAATTACTTTTTATTTAAATAATTCAAAAGAAATAAAAAAATATTATTTAAAAATATTGTATTATTTATTTTTGTTTGTTAAATTCTAACACTTATTAACATTAGTGTAATTTTGTATTATCTGACCGAAGTAAGTTCCCATTAAATTTTTTAAAGAGATTTTTTACCATTATCTTTTTACAACATTTAAATAATATAAGATTTAAAAGTTTTAATAGTAATTTTTAAATATATTTGGTAATTGCATGATTTTTAGAATGTATTGTGTTTCCTAAATAAATTCTATGATTTTTAGGAATGTATTATTTCCAAAATAAATTCTATGATTTTTAGAATGTATTGTATTTCCAAAATAAATTCTATGATTTTTAGGAATGTATTGTTTCCAAAATAAATTCTATGATTTTTAGAATGTATTGTGTTTCCAAAATAAATTCTATAATTTTTAGAATGTATTGTGTTTCCAAAATTCTATGATTTTTACAATGTATTATGTTTCCAAAATAAATTCCATGAGTTTTAGAATGCATTGTGTATCCAAAATAAATTCAACTGCTGTTTACAGAGGACAAAAAAAAAATAACAATTAAGTCATTTTGACTTCATGTCTCCGTACGCGTGAGGTAATTCATGTCTCTAGTTATGGGTTTAGCTTCAGATTTTGTAAGTCATATAATTCACATTAACTTCATCATATTAAATCATGTTTTCCCTTAAATATCTTTGAATCATTGAATTACAATGTAGATATTTTAAAAGAAAGGAAGATCTTAGTCTTGCATTCATTTTTCTAAAAAACATCAACTTTATTTTATTTCACTCAAACACGAGCTAAAAAAAGAAAAATAACAATAGAGTCATTTTGACTTCATATATCCGATTGTGTGAGGTAATTTATGTCTCCAATTACGGGTTTAGCGTCGCATTTTGTAAGTCATATAATTCACATTAACCACGTCATATTAAATCGTGTTTTCCCTTAAATACGGTTGAATCATAGAATTATAATGTAGATATTTAAAAAGAAGCGAAGATCTTACTCTTGCATTTATTTTTCTAAAAAACATCGTTTCAACTTTATTTTATTTCACTCTAACACGAGCTGAAGGTTAAACTTTTCTGTTTAATTTGCAAAGAGAATTAACTGCTTAATCCTTTAATTTGCTTTTGTTTGCATAGTGGTAATACCTTGATAACAGCTAATTTTTTCATAAAAGCATAACGTGCACTTGCTAAAATTTATTTTTTATTTTATGTGAAATATATTATTAGGAATTATGTTTAAAATATTTTTTAAAAATTAAAATATAAATTGTACCACAAATTAATATACTTCATTGAAAATATAATTTTTTTAAATTTTAAAATGATGTGAGAATTATTTTTTATGGAATTATTTTATTATGGAAATTATCATTGAGCTTATAATTCACTGAATGGAAATAATCACTGAATACTGAAATAATTATTGAAAATATCTGTTTGATTTTCAGTTGAAACTCCAAAAAAGGAATTCCAACCTTCTAATATATATATATATACAACCATAAAAGCATTAAAATAATTAAAACCCATTTCCTGAGTAAACAAAAATTAAATCGAATCTAAATAGGTCAAAATCGAAATTAAATAACAAAAAACTCAGAAAAATGAAATAAAACCTATTTATGAAACAAATCTAAATTAATATAATTAATACAATTTTGTAAAAGAAACTAAAAACTGGAATCGAAACTAAAAAATATTTCAGATTCGAACAAGTTTAAAATTTAAAAATTAAAAACAAACAACCAATCATTGTATTTAGTAAGCGCAAATGCAGATACAACTAAAATGCAGATGAATCTAAATTAATTAACAAAATAAGTCAACCAAGTTGTGTTCCTTTTTGCTTGTCTTATTTTGTTATTTATACCAAATTTGGTTGCTCTACGCCTAACGGTCCGTCTTATTGAATATCAAATAACCACGCACGTGAAGAAACACAAACACGCTCTCAACAATATTATAAATCAAGCTAAAGAAGTATCGATCAAACATTCTTAGAAATGAAACCCCCGTGTTTTCTTAGAAAAGGGGAAAGATGTGCTCGTTAACAGTTAGATATGTTTTGTTAGTTTCTAATTTAAAATAAATGGAACTTTATCTCAAATTTCCTTTATTCCAAAGTCAGGAAAATAAACAATTATATTAAATTACTATTCTTGTAAATATTTCGAAATGGAATTTTCAACAATTATTCAAAATTCAGGGAATTGATAAACAAGTTAATGAAACTCTCTTAAAGTTACAAGAAAAGGAATTTTAATTAATTTTCTTGTTATGACTTGGATTAAAAAGTTTTTCCAGGTAAGACTTTCATCTATTTACCTACTTTTCATCTATCTAATATCTATCATCTATTTATTATTATTTTCGATTATTTGAGTTGCAAGATTAGGAAAAATGAGCTGCTTTTGTTTCGACATATACTTGATATCTATATAAATTTATTTTCTACTAGCCGCCTTTGGCGACCAGCTGGTTCGCCATGAGTAATTCGTTCTAAAATTTCCAATTAAATCACATATTCATTAGCCTTGAAATAATTCCGGGCATGTATTGGCCTGAAATAAATATTTTCTTTAAGATGATGGACGGAAAGTTCTAAAAGTACACCTTTTCCTAATAATATTCTTTAATTTTATAAATCAGTCAGTTTGAACCATCGGTTATGCTTCCAAAATATTTAAAAAAATTCGATGATGTTGCCAAAATATTAAATATGTTTTTTTAAAGAAAGCGAGAAAGGGAAAAAAAGTATTAAATTAATGATACAGATATTGCAAACAATTACATAAAAATGCCATTAAGTCGGGTTTTCAATGCATATCCTGTCTAAATTCAATCAGGTTTACCGTAAATAAAGAAGATTTATTGAGTTTATGATATAGATATTGCAAACGATTGTAGAAACCTTTGCTTTGCATTTATTTTTTAAAGAAAATATCACATTTTATATTTATTTTATTTTATCCAGTCACGTGCTGAAAGTTGCTTTTCTTTAGATTTATTTTGCGATGATAATTTTTTTTATTTGAGCTTCCGGCATTCTTTTACTTTATCCAGTCACGTGATAAAAACATGGTTAAAATATTTCTTTAAAAATTCGTTAAAAATAGAAGCGTTACGTTATAAATTTAAAACACTGATACCGTTAGAAAGCTTATTTTTTTATCTTTAAATTGATATAAAAATCATATTTGTGCGATCATATTTTCGGAAGTTATAGCGAAAAAACGTCGAAATTTCGCTTAAATTTTAATTAATTCAAATTCTAATTAAAAATTCGAAAAAAGGGCTCCGAGGTGCACATTCCGGACCTCCAAGGTATACATGTACCAAATTTGGTAGCTGTAGGTCCAACGATCTGGCCTGTAGAGCGCCAACACACACACACACGCACACACACACACACATTGAGCTTTATTATAAGTATAGATTAGTTACTGCGAATACTTGATATCTACATAAATATCTTTTCCATTAATTCTGATTAGAAATGTTCATGCTACGATACTTTCAGATTTTCAGTGATTTAGAAATCTGAAATTATTCGATACTTATGAAATTAAATTAATTGAAATCTTCCAAATATTAGTTTGCATATCCTCAAGATTTTTTTCATATTTTAACATATTTTTTACGTTCTAATTCATATCAAATAAACAATTTTTTTTAATTATATTTAAGCATTTAAAGTCCTCACGATTTTTTTTTCATATTTTTATATATTTTTTTAACTTTTAATTTAAAAAGTCAATGAAACTCTCTTAAAGTTACAAGAAAGAAAATTTTAATAAATTTTCTTGGTATGACTAGAGGTAAGGTAAGATTTTCATTTATTTATTTGATTATTTGAGCTGTAAGGTTATTAAAAATGAGTTGTTTTTGTTCTGACATATACTTGATATCTACATAAATTTCCTTTCCCCTAATTCTGATTAGAAATGTTCATTCTACCATATTACCAAATTTTCAGTGATTTAGAAACATGATATTATTCGATACTTATAAAATTACATTAATTGAAATCTTTCAAATATTAATTTGCATATCCTCACGATTTTTTTTTTTTTTTTTTTTTTTATTTTTTTTTTTTTTTGCTTTCTAATTCATTCCAACCACACAAATTAAATAAACAATTTTTTTATTATATTTTAGCATTTAAATTCTTCACGATTTTCTTTTCATGTTTACATACATACATACATATATATATATAATATAAACTTTCTATTTCATTTCAAACACACAAATTAAATAAACAATTTTTTTAAATATATTTAAGCATTTAAATTTTTGAATGCAGAGTGAATATTTCGAAAAGAATGAAAGTACTTTCTTTTCTTTGACGTCGTTTAACTTCATCACAAATAAGCAGGCATATTTATGTACAAGTAGAAGCAACGTACACGCAAGTACGCACGCGTGCGCGCACACACACACACATGCACGCGCGCACACACACACACATGCACGCACACACACATGCACGCACACACACACACACACACACACACACACACACAGGGTGTCTGAAAAACCTTGACCAATGCTTTTATTCCTTAGATATTGATCGAAAACCATTAATTTTAAACTTTTGAAAACATTTTACAACATATGAATATGTGCACTTTTACTGTATTTAAGACATTTTAATGTTTGATTCTTTGCGTCTTGTAGAATTTCAAACCATATGCTTGGCGCAGTTTGGCCAGACATGGCTCTTGCGCAAGAAAAATCCAAACAACCAACCTTAGATATTGATCATAAACATATAACGTAAATTACAAAGTTATTTGGGATTGCCTATTTCGGTAGTGAGTAGTCATTAAGATTTTATATTGAGAATGAAATATTTGTCCCAATAAAAAAATATGTTTGACAACATTCTATATATTGCAAAATTATAGCACACACTGCT
>JAPMOQ010001879.1:908053-931510 GCA_026543055.1 Argiope trifasciata | reverse complement strand
CTTCTTACACAGTTGTCTAATAGTAATATTAATTTTGCTGCGTTGATTTTTTTTTTTATTTGTTTGACTTTCTGAGAGCTTTTCTTCTTACACAGTAGTCAACCTACTGAATTAATCCTTTTCATATTGCATCCACGTTAAATAAATTTGTACCTAAAAAAAATTTAAAAAACAATCGCGGCTAAATTTATCTAATGACATGACATTTAGGTCTCTAATAAAAAGAGTCATAGTAGCAACGTAATATTTTTACGATCCCCAAAGTAAATAGTTTTTATTTCTCACGATATTTATTCCTATTTTTATGATTAGACACTTGTCTCCTTGGCAACAATATTCTGTTTATCTGTTGACAAGCTGTCGATTAGATAGACTGGTTCATTTCACACAGGAATAGACTGCACATTCGATTGCAATGGTTTGTTATTTTTAATGTAAAAAGTCAGCATTATGACTCTCGCGTAAGTTGACTGTGCCAAGTTGTGTAGAAGGTGGTTAACAAATTCTTAAATGTGATAGCTTGTTTGTCCTTCTTTAGGAATGACATTTTCAGAATTACAAATTATTAGTTAATATTTGAGCTAACCCTTTCTATTTTTTTCGCTTGTTCGTTTTTTTGTTTGTTATTTTCCATTCGCTTTCTAAAACTATAAGGAAACTAGCTCGTTCCCTGCGCGTTGCTGCCACCGAAAAAAATATTAATTTTCAATCAATAATTTGGTAATGTTTTATCGAAATATGATGAAAGGTACGACAGAACATAAAATACGAACAACCAAATATTCATTTTTATATATTAGATTTGTGTATTTTTTTAGAATTGTAAAGATTGGTGTTCTTTCAGAATGGTAATGAAAGAAACTATTTATTGTATCTCGTGATTCGTTTAATGTTCTTTCAGAATTCTCAAATTTAATGTTGGAAAATGCGATTAAAATATTTTCTTTTAAATTGATTAAAGAGTAAGCCAACTTGATGTAGCTTTTTAAAACTTTTTAATGCTCAAGTAGACCTATTTTATGTTCTTTTCTTCAATATAAAGAATTACGTAGAAGTTGTTTACTTAATATTAGTTGGTACCCGGCTCATTGCTGTCGCAGAAAAAATCCTGGAAATATCGTTTGGAATTTGAAATAGTTATATTGTTTAATTAAGAATGATAGGAAGAATGATATTTATTTTCTTGTCGGCAACGAATACATTCATTGAAATTGAAGAATATATAAAGGAGAATAGTATTGATTCTATTTTTATTATTATATTCTTCAAACTAATTTTCATTTTTACCCATTCGATTTGATGTTCTTTTAGAATTGTAAAGCTTGGTGTTCTTTCAGAATGGTAATGAAAGAAACTATTTATTTTATCTCGCGATTCGTTTCATATTCTTTCAGAATTTTCAAATTTAATTTTAAAAAATGTGATTAAAATTGATTACACATAGGAAATATATTTATGCTATAAAATAGTTAATATAGTTGAAAAGATAATTTTTGAAAATTAAGATGGTGCAAAATTACTTGTACTACAATATTTTTTAAAAATATTTATTCTATTAATTTTTATCACTCATTTATATTCAGTTATTTAGAATTCTTATTATCAATAATATATATTTATTCGGTATGAATTTTTTATTTCTTACTAGCTGTTACCCGGCGCGTTGCTACCGCAGAAGAAATAATTCTGGAAATATCGTTTGGAATTTAAACAACTGTCTTGTTTAATTAGGAATGATAGAAAGAGTAATATTTATTTTCGATCGGAAATGAATGCATTAATTGAAATGGAGTGATATATAAAGAAGAAGCGTAAATAATTTTAATTCTATTTTTTTAACTTTATTATTCAAGATTTTAGGGTTAGCAATATTTTTCTTTTGTTTTTCCATCTTCAGCAGAAACAAATAAGTGCAAGTAATAAGTATTCAAAGTTTCATCGCAATCGGATGAGTGGTATGGCAACGCATAAGTGATTTACAGACAAACATTCATTTTTATTTATATATACATTGGAAATTCTTTCAAATAGTCGTTAAACCAATAAGATTAAGGTACTGAAGAAAAACTTCATTATTATAAAAATGAAACTGATGTTTCAAGAATATTAAACATTCAAACCTCAAATTTTTTATTCAGTATTTTTATTATTATTTCAGTATTGTGCTGATTTAAGTAAAGTTCCGAAAAAAAAGTTTTTTTTTTTTTTACTTGGATATTATCCTCGTAAATAAGATAGTTTCCAGAGAAGGCTTAAAATATTTTAATTCCGAACGTCTAAAAATATATTCTTATAACTTAAAAAAATAACAAGCATATATTTGTACTAATCATTATTGCAAAACTACTAACTCTTTAAGTGCTTAAATTTATTGAGATAATTGCGTTCACAAAGTAATTTATTTTATAAAACAGTGTGGATATTTCTTCCTCTATTCAATGAAAAAAAAATTCTTTCCAATTGCTTCTTTAATGGAATAAAACGGAGTTAATTTAAATCCAAATTATTCAATTTAAAAGAATGGGAGAATGATATTTTGAAACTTAAATGCTTTTTTCGAAGGTAATCCACTTTAGATCAATTTGTTTAATAGAGTAGAAAAGATTCTATTTTTAATTTACGATTTCAACACAATTTCTTTTTACGAAATCTTTACTGTAACCGAATTCGGAAAAGATAAATAGTATTAACAAATAAAATCTCTTTTTCTTCGACATTCGAATAAAATAAATTTCTTCTAATTTAAGCGGAAAATCTAAGAAATTTTTTTTCTAAGCTGTGAATCTGTAATTAATGTTAGACATAAAGACGATACCATGAATTTGAAACTTTCACCAGAAAGTTTAATTCTTTTATGAATAAAAAAAATCGTTTGTTATATCACATTACATTTGCCTTGACGAATGCTTTGCTTAGAGCTTTGACTAAAAAAAATTAAATTTTTGGTTGAAATTAATTATTTTGTGTTTTAATATATACATATATTTTCTTTTTCTTCAAAATTTGAATAAAATAAATTTCTTCTCATTTAAGCGGAAAATCCAAGAAATTTTTTTTTCTAAGCTGTAAATCTTTAATTCATGTTAGATATAAAGACGATTCCAAGAATTTGAAACTTTCAAAAGTAAGTTTAATTCTTTTATTAATAAAAAATCTTTTGCTATATCAGGTTACATTTACTTCGACGAATGTTTTGCTTAGAGCTTTATAAAAAAAAAATTAAATTTTCTGTTAAAATTAATTATTTTCTGTTTTAATATTTACATACATTTTCGGTTTTGAATTGCTTCTTCAATTCCAAGAAAAATCAATTAAGTATTTGCATTTAGAAAATTTCGAAATTCGTTCTTGGGAAACACAAAAAAATTTCAGATAATAATTTCCAGGAATATAAATGTTTATGAGCGAGGAGATGCCTTCAGAATCAATTTGGTTTTCAAGATATTTCTAGAAACTAATTAACCGGTACCAATTAATTTAATTGAAAATTATTACTTGGAGCTGCATTAATTTGCATCTTTCCTTCAGATATAAAGTTTCTCGGTAAATATTTTCTACCTTATAAATGAAATAAAAATAACCTTTTCATTATTGTACTGGCTTTTAATAGATAATTAAAATTTCTGACTTACTACGGAAATTTAGGATTGTTTAAATTATTTTTCCAGAAACCTTCCGTTTATGCGCAAAATAAAGAATATTTTTTAGAATTCTTTGGCTACAAAAATGAAATTCATTTAATTTCATTTTCTCCCTTATTTCAACTTTTTCTAATAAAATAAAATATTTTAAAGACAGCAAGAAACGAATGCAAATTTATATTTTGTTTTCATTTTTTTTTTCAATGTATTAAGGTATCCGACTACGTTCGTTGGAAAATTTTTTGAAAAATTGGATTTTTTAATAACTATTTAAAACCATAGTTTTCAGATATATTGTTAATTATAATACAACATACTATTAATGCAACAAAATTATTTGGAAATAAAATACATTTTCAGAAATAGGAAAAAAAAATTATTATAAATTTTAATGAAATTTAACCAAAACGGTTAACACTCTACATAAAATTGCAATGCAGCAATCCTGTTGCTCTTTATTCACAAGTTATAGAATATAATGATGAATGAAATGAACCAAAATATATGAACAATCTAGAGATGCAAAGAAGTTATGGGTAAAAATATGCGTATATGGCCTTTGTTTCCATAACTTTACCACTTAATTTTTCTCAAAACACCTATAAATGAAAAAGTATTTCACCAACAGGAAAACTTTTGGTACATTTCATTGCCCACATTTCAAACATACGCTGAAATTTTTATGTAAATACCTTTGTTAGTTTTTGAGATATCATGCTAACGGTGGAGAATTTTTATAAAAATGGAAGTTAAAAGACAAATTTTAGTTAAAAAAAATGTGATCCTGGATAATAGGCCAAACTTTATTTTCCTACAAATGATAAACTGTTTTGGAAAGAGGAAAGTCTGAACTATAAGGAATAAAAACATAAAAAAAAAATCGCCAATGTGATCGATAACCAGAGTTTTTAAACGTAGCCGGATACCTTAAAGCAACGAAAGATTTTTAAAAAATGTGTAAATTTGCTTCATGCTTCCTAGCTGTTATATTTAAATTTTCTGAAATAGTTTTGAGTCACTTTCAACTTATTTTAAAGTCTTTGAAGTCACTGAGTATGATGTTTGTCTAGTAGCATGAAAACTTTTATTGTTAACTTGGAATAAATTAGTTTGTAAAGCCTCTTGGAACGTTTCTATTGCGTGGATACGAAACATTAAGGTAAGTTAGGAAGAACCTTAAGTCAAAAGAGCAAATAAGGCTACTTTTGAAATTTTAAACGAAACGTCATAAAATATATGGGCATTCTAAACATCGTAAAATGTATTTTCTTCCATTTTGTGATCTTAATAATTTCATATGATATACAATTATTCTGTTAATAAAATATTTTCAAAACATGTCTTTATTTTTTGAAAGAATTATGAAAAAAATGGAAACTTTCACGAATTTAATCAAGTGACTTCGTTAAATATTGTTAAGATAAAATACTAAAGTATGAAAATTTTGCTGAAATTTGACATTATATTATTAAGCTGTCATGCACAGAATTATAATGTTGTTGCATAAATAAATTTGTTCTTTTTAAGCGATATTTTCTAGATGTTAACTTTTTTTGCAGTAAAGCAGAAAAGCCCTTTTTTCTGAGATGTGTTTTACAGCAAGTTGGGGCACAGTTCAAGAAAAAGAAAAAGAAAAACGGTTTAAATTGCGTAGATTTTTTACTTTATTAAAACAGTTTGATAAATTCAACTACTTTATTAAATCAGTTAGGGAAATCCAACAATTTTATAAAAACAGTTAGGGAAATCCAACAACTTTATTGAAACAGTTAGGAAAATCCAAGAACTTTATTAAATCAGTTAGGGAAATCCAACAACTTTATTTGAACAGTTAGGGAAATTTAAAGGAGGAAAAAGAAGTCTGGTAAAGTTATATGGAAAAAAAATCTGATAAGATCTGGCTCTGGTAAAGTTAATAGCGTCTTTATTTCAATGATGTAATAAAGCGAAAATTGAAATAACAGTCTGTAAAGCCTTACATATAGCCCAAACAACTAACTTGGGCAAGTTCAAGTCTAAATTACATCATCGAAATAAAGATGCTATTAACTTTACCAGTGCCAGATCTTAGCAGACTTTTTTCTTCCAGATAACTTTACCAGACTTCTTTTTCCCCTTTTGGAATTCCCTAACTTCAACTTAAATTTTAATTGTTCGTAGTGCAAACTTTCATAGATAAAAGTTGTTCTAAATTAGAAAGATCCATATTTTAAAAAATTACCATGCGTCCACTCGAAAATCTTTACGAACTAAAAATTATATGAAAACAGTCGAATTTCTAAACTATGAAAATTAATATAATAGTTCGGTAATTACATGTATAAAAATCATGCGATGTATACAGAAAGCATTTACAGTGTGTAAAAATAAATCTAAATCTTTACAATAACATCTAATCGATTTTTATCTTGATATCTGACCGTTGTAAGATTTTTTTTACGAATCGTTTGTAAGATTTCTTTACGAACCGTTGTACGATTTTTCTTACAATTTCTTTTTTTACTAACTAAAAATTATATCAAAACAGTCACCTTTCTAAACTATGAAAATTAATATAATAGTTTGGTAATTACATGTATAAAAATCATGCGATGTATAAAGTTTTACAGTGTGTAAAAATAAATCTAAATCTTTACAATAACTTCTAATTGATTTTTATCTTGATATCTAACCGTTGTTAGATATCCAAAAATTCGTGTTGCCATTTCAATTTTAGAAGAAGAATAAATTTTTAACCAGTATTTGCTTTTATTGATGCATTTTTATTTATTCCCAATTTTTAAATAAAATACAGTTAGTAACGCATACAAATGTTTAATAGTGATAAATTAATTTGCTGTTGTAAATATTTATATAACTTATTTAATGTTATAAAATAGAAAATGAGTAATTTAAAGCACTTTCACATTTTATGGCATTAGTTTAGCTATTTCTTATCATAAATGTAAAACTATAAGTTTTGAATTGCTTGATTTATGCCTGAGTTCAGAGGCTATCTTTATTTTTATAGTAGCTAAATTAATTTTCTGAATAATAAATAATTTATATTACTTTTCATTTCATGAAAACACTAATACAAATACTTTTTGGAATATCAGATGGAATCTTTAATATTAATTATAATTAATTTTTATAAAATTATTTGAAAAGATATTTTTAACAAATATTTAAAAAAGATTTAAAAATATGGAATTCATTTAGAAACGCAGAAATTTTAAGAAAAATTGCCTATAATTTTTGTCATTACCATAGTCTATAATAAAACGTTCGATTTATTTCGGAGGGTGTATTAATATTTTTAAATAAAAATTTAATACTATTTTTACAGTAAGCAGGATAAACAAGGAAAGAGAAAATAGGATTCTGTTTTCTAATAAAGCGAGACTCCAATTACAATTCCAAGTACGAAAAACGAACATAAAATATTCCTTTTACTTGAAATTTTTCATTAAAAATCCATTCTATGTGTCCGTGCATAAAAGGAATGTTTCGAATTTTCATTTTATGACTGAAAGCTATTTATTTTAAAGTTGATCATGATCATCATCTGCTGTGTGGCAAAATTCACTTGGAAATGAGGCAACGTGTTGCCATAAACAGAGTAAACAGTGAAAATAAGATTCAAAAACTTGTTTCTGAATCACGCAACAATGATAAAAAGCCCCCCCCCCCAAAAAAAAAGAAATCAATACAAGTCTATCGTGATACCCTAGTGGCCAGCCAAACAATGAAAGAGCAATAACACAGCTCGTTTCGTCGATTGTCACGAAAACTAGCCAAAAAAATCCCTATTCAGATTTAAAAAGGGATTTTAAATTCAAAAAGAATGTCTGCTGAAATCGATGGATGGCAAATAACTGCTCGCGAAGAATGTCCAAGGAGATGCAATCTATCTATCTGCTTACCTTGCAAAATGAGGATATTCAAATTAACATCAGACAGTAAAAACAAAACAGGAAGTTTGAATTCAAATGATCCAGCGAATATTATGAGTAGACACTTATTCTGCATTTTTTGGGATAAACAAATGCATTTGTTTGGGAACTCCATGGCAACTATTGCTATTTGAAAATAAAAACACTTGGGCTTTCTCATGTGGCAAAAATATTCTTTTTCTCGAACATACTATACGCATTACAGTAAAATTCTTTTAATTATTTCCTTTAAATTATTTTGACACTTTAAGTAATTCCCTAATTATAATATCCATAATACACATTTTTATTTAGAAGAATGAGAAAAAATTTACTTTGTAATCTAATTGATTTTTCATAAGAAACAAATGGTGGTACCTAATTGCTTCAATTATGTAGGTCTGATCATTCAAATAGTTCTTACGATTTTCTTTAAGACAATTACCTAAAGCATTTCTAAACTCTGAGGTGAATGACTGACTAAAACTTGTTAAAAAATGTGTGTATTTAAAATAACAATAGTAATAATATTTTTTGATTCTTTAAAAAATATGCAAATATTTAAAGAAACATTATTTTTTGATTCTTTAAAAAATAGGTATATTTTTAAAGAAACAACTTTTTGAATCTTGATATATATCAAAGAGTTGCTTGCTAACAGCAATAAACTTTCTAACGACAACTAATTATTAATTTAAAATTCTCTAATTAAATTTTTTTAACTAAAACACGTTAAACTCTGAGGTGAATGATCGACTAAAAGTTTTTAAAAACATGTATATTTTTAAAGAAGCAAAAATAATATTTTTGATTCGTTAAAAAATATGCAGATTTTTAAAGGAATAATATTTTTTAATTTTTTTAAAAAATAGGTATAGTTTTAAAGAAACTAAACTTTTTGAATCTTGATATCATATGCCAAAAAAGTTGCTTTCTAACAGCAATAAACGTTCTAACAACAACTAATTATTAATTTAAAATTCTCGGGAAAATGTTAAACACTTAAAGATATTTTATAGTTATTAATAAAGCCTCATCTGTTAGAAAAAGTTGTTTAGAGTTGTTGTTTTTGCCTAAATCTATTAAAAATGCAAATGTTCTTAAGAAGAATTTCCAGAATAAGTGATAAACACAAAATATATAAGAATATGTTAGCAATTTATAAAAAATTGCACGACATCGATTATAACGCATTTTTTGAGTTTCTCATAAAACATGTTTAAAAATTGTATAAATCTTATTTTGCACGATATATTATCACTTTGATTCAACCTCAGATTATTATTTCATTTCAAATTAAAATACGTATCCCAAATAATTATAATTAAAATCCTATTTTTTAACTTTTCAAATTCATTCTTTGCTTGTTATAAAACCAAAAATGTTTCATAGATATTTTTACTATATAACGTCACTGGTTTTTCCCATTACGTAATAAAATTCGAATTTTCCCGCGGCCTTTTCAAACCTTTCACAGATTATTTATTTTATATCAAATCTTTCTCTGAATAAAAGTTTAAGAAAGTTAAAGTTACAATTCTTCACAAATATTTTGCTTATTTGTGTATAAGATAAGAAAAGATTAAATTTATATAAGCTATAAGAAAATATTGAATTTATATAAGCTATAAGAAAATATTGGAAATATCAAGAGTGCTATTTATTCGTGAATTTGCAAGAAAATATTGCGTATTCTTACGTATCAAGATAGAATTCTCGAAAAGATTAAAATTCAAAAGTGATATTTTATCGACAATTTTTTATGTATAAATAGGTATGCATTTACAATTTTTATCAAATAGAGGAATGACATTTTTAATAACAGCGGTTCCTTACATTTAACAGAAGCTTGCCAATACATTTCATTGTTTCTGGTTAACAAATTTAATAATACTCATCCCATTTTGTTGTAGTTGTTTAAGAAATCTTTTCCTAACTTGTTTAAATTTTTATGAATTTTTAAATAACTTAAAGAATATTTTAAATAACTTCTTTAAATAACTTAAAGAATAAAGTTGGGAAATGGTAAGATCACTTTTTAAAAAAAAAATGAAATGCTTTTCTAATAAAAACGATTTTTCAATGAAAGGTTTTTTTAGTGATGTGTCTTTTAATGAACGATTTGTTAAAACCACTAACGGAACTGCTATAATAAAAGTGAGAAAATTTTAGTTTTCTTTTGTTTCTTGTTTGAGATAAAATAAAATAAAATACGCAGTTGCATTTAATATTATAACTTTAATTTCAGTTAAAATAAATGAATTAAAGTTTTTATTAATGAAAAGACTTTATACGATTATTAAATCTGCTACGACGTTAGCTCACTTACAAGGAAGATCCTAAATTATTTTTAAAAAAACTAGAATAAAAAATTATAATGGTTTAAATTTTAATTTGAATGAAAATAAATGAATTAAAGTTTTTATTAATGAAAAGACTATATACGATTATTAAATCTGCTACGACGTTAGCTCATTTACAAGGAAGATCCTAAATTATTTCTTTTAAACTAAAATAAAAAATTATAATGGATTAAATTTTAATTTGATTAATGACAATGAGAAAGATTTATCTTGAAGCACGACAAAAAATATTTAAATATATTTTATTAGTATTAAAAAGGTTTTTCAGTATATGATTAATATTTTTAAAACAAGCTATCGATTATTCAATTGAATATTTAATATCCGATTAATCATCATCATTATCGGAATATCGTTTCCTATTTGGAATGGTTATTTTATCTCTCATTTAACTGGGAAAATAAAACAGAAATAATAAGTTTTTAATAGATTTCATTTGAAAGGAAATGTTTATTTCGAATTTACAGAATTCGACGATTTCATTAGGTGTAAAATGTTGATAATATCTTAGCATAACGCCAGAGATATATTCTGAAGATACAATTAATTATGAATCTAGCAAAGTAAATAAAAAAAAAAAACACTAGATTCAATGCTTGGCAAAAATTATTATGAATCCCCATTTTTTTCATTCCTAATATTAATTTTGGTATCAAAACAGATAACCGTCTTTTAATGAAAATTCTTTGTAAAATTAGCTATTATTTGTTAGATAATCTTATCACTAAATACTCAGATAATCTTATCACTATTTAATAATCTTATCACTTTGAACCAGGAATTCAGTTGTTTTCGATCATGTTAATAATAAGAATATTTTAGCTTTACATTTGTAAGCTAGCCTTTTTTTTATTCAATGAATAGCACGTTGAACTTTGAACCAGAAAAAGATGCTTTTAAAACAGAAGAATTCCGTAAAACATGCTACATTTTTTTGAGAAAATTTCGCACGAAGATATGATTAATTATGTCATTTTTATCTTCAAGAAATAGAATTATTCTTTTTGATCATGAAAGGGAAGAATGTTTAGATGAATTTCGTACAATCGACGCCATATTTTCTTGTGCAAGATCTCATATCAGAAAGAAAATGATATGGACCGAAATAATTCGCAAGTCATCTTGCTACTTAGATGACAGGATTCAAAACAGTTGGAAAGATAAGTTAGGTTTTTGAATGCAAACTATGCTATAAAAATTTTGTAGGAAATATGTACATTTCATTATGTGAGAAAGCTTTGAAAATCAGTCATCACCCAATAATTTTGTGTCAAAAGCAGAAGTGAGAAACATATCGTCTCCAGGATTTTGTAACTTACTCTCACAAAATAAAATTGTAAGGAAATGTCAAATAAATTTAGCTTGATTAAGACATCATTTTCAAATCTACATAATGGCTATTTTAGATTTTTCTTTAACTCAGATCTGAATCTGTATCCCCTTCGACGTTAAGTTGATGTGCAAGCGGATTTTTAAAAGAGTAAATGTTTCCAATTTTAAAATTTAGGCCTCATTCAATATCCTTTATAAAAAATCTTTCTATTTTCAAACAGATATTTCGTTCAACGTGAAATTTTCAATATATTAAGTGTGTCTTCTTTAAAATTACCTTGAGATGCATTTTGAAATAATGAAACCACAAGAATTTAGATTGCTTTGAATCGAATTTTCCGTATCAAATTTCATTATAATAATGCTTAGAACCCTTTCCCCCTCATTAAGTTTAAAATAGATCCTATTTTCAAGGTTTCATATTTAAAATGAGAGCCTAATCATCACTCCCTTAATTATCATTTAGTCGATAAACTCAATAAAAGTATTAGTTATTTGTAATAATGAATAAAGGTTTGAAAATGATCAATTATCCCTTCTGATTCCAGAAGTCTTATTCTATTGATGTTAATTATTTCATTGATCCAAAAACCTTACTGTAATAACTCAAATTCAATCATCATAAATTAAATATTTGATGATGAAAAATAACATGAAATAATTATTTTCTTTGTTGCTTAAAAGTAAAGAATGGAGGAGTAATTATTATTCATTATCATCTTTTTGCCATTTGTCAAATGAAATTTAAAGCAACAGTAACACTTATATAAAATCCAAATTCAAAGTGCTTTAAGATCAGGGAAAATTATTCAGCTCTTGGCACTAGCTGTTCAGTTCATATTATTATTTGATAGCGACAAATCTTAATGCTTTTCGCTTCATTTTGTTCCATTCTAATTTTTAATATTTTTGGTGCTTATTTGCAATTTATGTATATAAAGAGAAAATATATCGACTAACGCTACTGTGCAAAAAAACCCTCTTTGTTATATGTTTTAGAAAACCGTGGTGTAAAATTTCCCTTTATTAGATTATGAAGTTTCATCAATTTCAGAATGCAATGAAGAAACATAAAATGCAGCAAACTTCAGAATAAAACTATGTTTCATTGTAAAAATTATGAAAATTTTGGATAAGTTTGCAATAATTTATCTTCTTCACAAAATATATCATTTATGTGAATTTTATTAGTGTGATCTGATGCTAAATGTTTGACAATGAAGCCCCAGCGTTTTTTACGTTAGTGGAAAACTTGTCGGAGTTAGTTATAATATTCTTTGAATATCTAATAAAAAATTTCAAGTACTGTATCTTTTTTAAATAACATCGAAATTTTGGAGGAATTATTGCAAGTAAAAAAATACTTTTAATAATTAAATTCAATTAATTTTAGATTGAATACTTGTATTATGATTCAAATTTAATTAAATGTCTTTAAGATTGAGCAGACAAACATTAAGAAATAGTCTGAAATGTATCTGATATTCTCATCAAGAATACATTAATGACAAAAGAAATTTGAATTATTAACTAAGTATAATAAAACAATAAAGAGTTAAAGCATACAAATAATGAATTCTATTTGTTAAAAATAAATGTTGAATTTTTAGAAAAGAAAGCATTCTATTTCGCTTCTATCTGCAATTCAAAATTCCTTAAGTTCAAGATAAATTATCAGTGCTGCTTATCACACTAATAATTAAATTCAAAATACATTTTTAAAGCTAACAGAGAGAAATATCGTTGCTACTATTACCAAAATGCTTTATTGTTTAATTAACAAGATAAGAACAATAAAGAAAATGCCCTGCAATTCGACAAAAAAAAGTCTATAAATAGAATGGAACGTAATTGAATTTCTGTAATAAAAAAATATTTGATTCCGCTGCAAAATACTCTATAAAAGCACTTCACGCACAAAATTTATATATTGGATAATGAGACATATGCGAATTTTCCTTACTACACCGATAATAAAAATTCACTCAAAATCCTGAAAATCGAAAAAAAAAAAAAATAATAATAACATCACTATCCGAGTGGCATTTTATTTTCAAAAAATAAATTGCATATCTATAATAAATAATGCGTCCTTAGGATAACGGAGAAGCATTTAAGCGAAAATAAATATCCCCTGTTTGATAAAATGAGTATTAACCTTTTCAAATAAAAACAGCGCATTCCATCTCCCAAGAATCTACCCTTTCAAATGACTTCAGTTCCAAGTTTAAAATAAATACATCAGAAATTGCGGAGGGAGAAAAAATCGTCAAAGGTTATCGCTTCGGTAATAAACGTCTGCTCGCTGGGCAGGTACATTTTTCAGTGCAATCCCTTTTCCATTCACATCGAAAAGTGAGGCATTTTAATCCCAAGCTAACGCTTGCGTAATTACAAGGAATTCATAAAAAGCTCAACCACCGCTAAGCAAAAGGCTCAAACCTACACCTACTGTACAGCTGGGGACAGGTAGGAGGCTGGGTGGGGACGGTTGCCTAGCAACCCATCTGACTCAGCTATAGAACACGGATTCTCCCATTTAGTGAAAAGGGGCAAAGGATTTCTTTTCTTCTTTAGAGAAGTGTCTCGAAATTCGACGCTGAACGCTAAACGTATTTGCCGCGAATCATGTTATTCTTCATGTTGACATTGCTTGGAGAAAACTTTATATTTTTCATCTCGATAAAAAGATGCTCTTATACCATTATTTTCGCATTGCAAGACAGAATTGTGGGGTTTGGTGATTTTGTATATAAGGTTCTTTTGATGTCCTGTTTGCTTATTTTAAAGTAGTTTCTTCAAAGCGTTTTGAAAGCTCTAATAAATGGTGGCGTTTGATAAGCGAGAGTGAAAAGGATTCCTACCTTATTTTAATAAAAAATAATTTTTTAGATTTGGTTTTCATTTATCAGAGAGATGAGATAAGATGCATGAAAATATGATTTCAAGAGTTAGTTCTTTTAATTCTGGGAAACCTAGAATAATTTCCTCGAAGAATTATTTTCAATGCAAATTTTATAAACATGAAACTGCAATAATTTGGTTTTGCAATTCTTTTCATCATTTTTACAAATTCCAACCTAATCTATAAACTTTTTTGCATCAGGTTATTTTACTTGTTCGTTTTTTTTTTAAAATTTCGAAATGTAGTAACACATGAAGTATATAGTTATTCTTTGCTGTAATTGTTTCAATGCAATAATCAGGTTAAACGATTAATATTTTAAATATAAATAATAAATAAAAACGATTAATATTTTAAATATAAATAAATAGTTAATATGTAAAAGAATTTGCTTTTTAGTTAAAAAATCTAGTTTTAATTGTCTGTTTTGCTTTGTAGAATCACCCTTAAGGAAAAATTTCGGCAATTCTTAATATGTTATTTTGCAAATAAACGCTATTTTTCTTTGAATTTCTTCCGTTTTTATTTTAACATTTTTTGAAATTAAAAGCGAACATATCATTTATTTTCAAAAGCAATCTATACTGCACTTCATATAAATGATTTGAAAAATTATCGTAGATTTAATTTCAGTAAAAGGGTTTCAGTTCTCTGTTATTATAAAATGAAAGTATCTTTTTGAATAAACTTTCAAAATTAACAATTATATTTATTTTTGTCTAATTTATAAAAAATTATTTATAAAATTTATAGCAGAATTCTGGTCTTTTGGAAATAAAAATGAAGAAACCTATAATCTAAAGATTAATCAATAGTTAAAATTGAACTTTCAGTGTAAATTAAAATTTAATGCAATTTATTTCAATTGGAGCAATTTTCTTAATGTTTCATTTAAAACCAAATAGTTTTTGAACCAGTTATCCAATATGCCGAAATTTAACGTCTGAAATTATCGTCTGAATCTTAGAAAGCAATATAGCATAAACTTATCACCATCTTTGAAACATATGCACTTAACTTTTAAAGAAATGAGATTTTTGAGTAATTTTGAAGTCGTATTTTATTTAAATAAATTATTATTGTAGAAGATATAAAAAATTGTGTTCGTTTTTAAAAATGAAATAAGTTTGTATAATTTTTATTCACTTTCTCATAATAATTATCAATTATTTTGCAATTCAACCGCTAGAACTCATTTTCAATTTTAAAATAGGAATCGAAATTTCTTTAATAAATAGAGAACAAATTTATAAAGATGCGCTCATATTATGTTGTCATGTAGAATCCAAGATACATCTTAATGGTTATGATTTAGTTAGTTAAAGCAATAACAATTATTTTTATTTGACAACAGATAATGAATTTTTTAAAATTCTTTTGCTCTTAGATACAGAATTGTTAAATATATAATTAACTTATTCAAATTAGCTTTTGATCTATTAATTATGCACCATTTAGATTTTAAATTGTTTAATAATTCAACTATAAGAATGTTAATTATTTCGGCGATAATACATTTTAGTACTACTTTTTAAAGGTTTTGAGATCAGTATATTTCACACTTAAAATGCATTTCTTAGAATTCTTATACCATAAAGTTATTATAAAACATCAAAAATCGAAAAAGAGTATTTATAAAAAATAATATAACATATTACTTTGTTTCTAAATCTACAATTCCTTTTTTCTGAATTCATCTCATTTTTTAAGAGACTACGTAAATTTTAGTGATTTTCTTTTCTCTATTTAAAAAGCTATTAATAATTATCATGAATTTACATAATATTTAACAAATTCAAATGATGATATAGTAATATAAAAAAAAAATCCCCATCTGCAAAGTTGTCCATTTTATATGTCAAGCTCAAAGAAGTTGAAATGAAAATTTCCATTTATTAATTCTGTTAATTACTCAAGTTAATTAATTGCTAAAATTGCTCATGTTGATGTTATTTAATATCTTATGCATGCTTAAAAACATTCTTTTATTATATTCATAACTAATTCTTCTTTTATTCGTTCTATAGCTATAATAAGTCAAAAGTATGTGAATAACAGTTCAATTTTAGTCGCTGGGTTTTTTTTATCAGGATTATGCACCAGTTAAATATTTTTATTTTTAAAGATTTAGGGAGAACTTGGAAAATAGAACTCTGTATTAACACTGAATAGATGTATCTGTGTTTATATTCAAAACACTCATACAGTTTTAAAAACACTGCAGAAAAGAAAATTGAAAAGCAAAAAATTTTTTTTTGTGAACTGGATAATCGGTCTGTATTAATTAGATTTTTCTCACAAATCAATAACGAAATACTCTTTACATATAAATTTCTTTACAAACAACACAAAAAAAAAAATTAGACAATGTAATGAGCTTTGCTTTTAAAATCTGAAGGTATGTTCAACCTTTCTGTTAACAGAAAAAATCGAAAACGCCTCATTTTAAATATAAGTTGTTTTTGGTTTTCATTTTCAAACGCAGTTTTTTTCATTCTCAATTTAATTTGCTTTGTTTTTTTAAAGAACGAAGTCTTTCTATCAACGGAATAAATCTAACAAGCCTCTTTAGAAATATGTTTTCCGTTTTCATTTCAAACGCAGATGTTTTTTGTTAATCCACGCTTTAGTCACGTTGTTTGGAAAAAGCGTGTTTAAATGCCAAAAGACTTCCTGCGCCGTATAAATAAAGATATTGAGTAAGAAGAGTAAATGGTGCAATCCAATGCCTCTTCCCTTTTCAGACAGAGCCAAAAAGGAATTGGGATAGAGAATATGTCTTCAGGGATTCATGAATGAGATCCTGTTCCTCGGCAAAACGAAAAGCACCGTCACGGCTTCTGTGCTGACCTCATTACGAGACCAGATACTCGACTTCTTTGCCGATAGCCTACGTCTGTTTTCTTTTTCTGGTCGCTCACTTAAACTTGCATTCGTCTGCATTACGCAAAATGGCTCCGCAAGTCATTCGGCCATTTTTAATATCTTGACCTGGATTTTCCAACTTAGCTCTAAGTGGCGAGTTCTTACGTCTAGAACCATCTCGAATCTTCTTATTTTTGAGGGTTTTTTAATTTAAAGATATTTTGATAAAATGCCTCTCACTAGTTTTTACTGTAAATTAAGTATAAACAATGCGAAAAGGTCTAAAAGAATCATTTACAGATCCTTATACGTAGTATTCGATATGTTTCATAAAAAGAATCTTACTGCTCAAATTTTCTATGCATACTTAGAATTGGAATTTTTCATTTTTTTTTTCGAGAGAAACACACCTCAGTAGGGTCAGGCTTAATTAATACCAAAGTAAAGAAGATTTTATAAAGTATGAAAAGATAGTTAACACAAATATAAAATAAAGCAATGAGGACTTAAAACTCTTGATCGACTTGAGCTAGATTTGTGCGAACTTTTGAATGAATTTATGCACTGTGAACTTTTAGAATGTCAGTTTTAGATTAAAAGAAAAGCTTATATTAAAGATTTGATAGATTTATGACACATGAAATTTTAAAGCTATTATATTATTCAATATAATTACATGTACTAAAAATATGATGATAATTCAGGAGTACATGACTAGGCAAACATAATGGTTCTTTTAATCTAAAACTAATATTCTAAGAGTTATACTATGTTTGCTTAATTACATGCTCTTGAATTATTACCGTATCTCTAGCACATGTAATTATCTATATAAATAAAAAAGAATTTTTGTCTGTATGTCTCTTATGAGCCACCATACCACTCATTCGATTGCGGTGAAACTTTGAACAGTTATTACTGCATTACGGGATGTTTATAGGCAGAGTAAAATTATGTAATATTTATAAATAAAAATGAATGTCTGTATGTATGTCTCTTACGAGCTGCCGTACCGTTCATCCGATTGCGATGAAACTTTGAATTCTTATTACTTGCACTTATTTGTTTCTGCTGAAGATGGAAAAACAAAAAAAAAAAAATATTGCTAACCCTAAAGTCTTGAATAATAAAGTTAAAAAAAAATAGAATTAATATTATTTACGCTTCTTCTTTATATATCACTCCATTTCAATGAATGTATTCATTTCCGATCGAAAATAAATATTATTCTTTGAATCATTCCTTATTAAACAAGACTGTTATTTTAAATTCCAAACGATATTTTCAAGATTATTTCTTCTGTTGCAGCAACGCGTCAGGTACTAGTTAGTAGTGAAAAATAAGCACAAAATTACAGCTTTAAAATTTCATGTATTATAATTCTATCATACATTCAATATGAACTTTTTTTTTCTTTTTGATTTCCATAATATTGATTCAGCAAATGTACCAGCTGGTACGTTTGAATTGTAACTGTAAAAAAACTAGATTTCTAATCAGAATATGTATTGTAACTTTACAAAAACTATATTTCTAATCAAAATGTGTATTGTAACTGTAAAAAAACTATATTTCTATCCAAAATATGTATTGCAACTGTAAAAAAAAACTAGATTTCTAATCAAAATGTGTATTGTAACTGTAAAAAAACTAGATTTCTAATCAAAATATGTATTGCAACTGTAAAAAAAACTAGATTTCTAATCAAAATGTGTATTGTAACTGTAAAAAAACTAGATTTCTAATTAAAATATGTATTGTAACTGTACAAAAATTAGATTTCTAATCAAAACATGTATTGTAACTGTACAAAAACTATATTTATATCCAAAATATGTATAAAACCAAGTATTCTTGAAGGTTATATTCCATTTGGCGCTAAGGTTATTTTATGCATTTTAAAAGGAAATCTCACTCAGCAAACAGAAAGATTATCGATTGAACGGTCTTCGCATTAATGCATTCATGTTGGAACCCAACACCAACTGTTCAAAAGATGATCGATGAGTTACTTAGAACAAACTCACCCTATTTCAGTTTTAATATTTTGTTGAAATTCATCTTAAACTCGTATTTCAAATATTTAAATGCTCCGTAATTTTAAACTTTTATTTCTAAAGCTGTTGTAGATTTCTGAGCTATAAATTATCCTATGGGTTCAATATCTTTTAGAGCAAAAAGCTTTGCATTTGGAAATGCGATTAAATTAACTCCTATGGAGTTCATTTAAATTATTTTACAACAATGTTTCCATAAATTCAGCTTATGCGAAAGTTAAAAAAATAAGAATTTAATATTTATCAAACTAGAATTTAGCTTCTTTGATTTCTTTTATGCTTTCAATTTTTACATTGGTTTGATATATTAGTGTGAAGATTTAATTCATTTTTTTTCCTTTAATATTCTTAGAAATAATTAATTTAATAAAGATTACATGTTTCATTAAAAAAAAACTAGAATTTAATGAGTATTAGAATACTAGAAATAAAATTATTACTAGAATACTATGATTGATCGAAATGTATCTAATAATGTTTGTACATTTCGATTCTCGTACATCCGATGTTGGTACATTTCGATTTTCGTGCATCCGATGTTTGTACATTTCGATTTTGTAAATAGAGAATCTTTGAGGCTTCAGCGACATGGAAAACAAATTAGCAATATTTACACGGCACAGATTTTTTAAAACATTTTTACACATTTGGGGTGCTTTTTTTACAATCGACTAAAATCAAAATTTAACATAGTTACAAACGTCGTTATAAGGTCACATATCAAATTCCCTGTATTTAAGTCATTGCGTTTTTGAACTATCACAGATACTTGCAAAAATACTGACTAACAGACGATCAACCTCTTGAAGTATTTAATTCCGAATTTAATACGGATCTACATTAACCTGTATACAAAATACTCAGCCTGTGTACAATATTCTATCTATCTAGCTTTTTATATTTTGTAGTTATCATACTCACTTGTAGTTGGACAGTCAGACAGACTTACTGTAAATGAATTTCATTGAGTATTTGAAGAAAAAAAATGCAATTTTGTTGTAAAACCAATGCACAAATTCCATCTATATAGTTCAAATTGTTTTTGAGTTACCGTATTCACGGACAAACAGAAAAACAGAGTAAAAGGCATAGCTCCAAAATATGTATTTCAAATGCAAAGAGTTCTAAAATGTGGAGATGTGTCAAAATCTTGAGTTTGATTATTTTAACGTTATTTTTGTTTCGTATATTTCATATAGTAGAAAGTAAAAGAAATTAAATTATTCTTTAAGTGATATTATTTGTACTAGTAAATGCATTATTTTATATCCCTATGGTGTAAAATTAATATCAAAGTCTGAAATTTCAATTAGGCCCACCTCTACATTTATATCTCGAAAAAACATTTGAAATTGAATCTGTTTTTTAATATTTTCATCATGTAATTATTTTCTACTACTATTTTCATCATGTACACTCTATGGACAGAAACTGATTTTGTCTTAATTTCGCAAAAAGATCAGGACTTTTGAGACTAAGAAGAAAATAGGCAAGCCAAGCAAAATAATTAAAAAATATTTTAAATTCCTATAAATAGTTTAAGAGTAAAGAGATAAAGGAATTACAAAGTGAATATGCATTTACAATAGAATCAATACTGCTTGTGATACAGTTTATAAATATAAACCCATGCGATAAACTTTTGCACATTCATCTTCCTCTCTCCTTTTAAAATGATGTAGTCTTTGAAATTTAACATTCGGTGAAGTGTAAACATAAAACAATAGAAATGATATACCTGTTTATAATAATTTGTCAATTACCGAAGTATGGTGAACAAATAGCTGCTTATAGCATATTGTAGTTGAATTTTTATTAAGGTTTTTCTTAGATTTTAACCAATCGATTTTAAGTAAGCTTAAGTAAGTGTCTTAAACTAAACTGGATATATTAAGTAAAAGATATACCTGTTACAAAAATATACTAAAGGTATACAATATAAATGATATACCTGTTTATAATAATTTGTCTATTACCGAAGTATAGTGAACAAATAGCTACTTAAAGCATATTGTAGTTGAATTTTTACTGAGAGTTTTCTTGGATTTTAACCAATCGATCTTAAGTAAGTTTAAGTGAGTGTCTAAAACTAAGCAGGATATATTAAGTCAAAGATACACGTGATACAAAAATATACCAAAGGTATACAACAGAAATGATATACCTGTTTATAATAATTTGTCTATTACCGAAGTATGGTGAAGAAATAGCTGCTTAGAGCATATTGTAGTTTAATTTTAATTAAGATGGTAGATTTTTCTAAGATTTTAACCAATCGGTCTTAAGTAAGTGTCTTAAACTAAGCTCGATATATTAAGTCAAAGAAAACTCTATCTATTCATTTCTTATTCATTGTATACTTCATAATAGTTGAGAAAAGGAAATAATAATTAGTGTATTTATCATTATAGTCCAATATGAAATGAATATAATTTTATAAATTTTAAAAAATTACCCTTTTAATTTTATAGATTTTAAAAAATTACCCTTTTAATTTTATAGATTTTAAAAATTTACGCTATAACGAAATATTTCGATGTAAAACAAACGGAATATAAATTAAATACCCCGCTAACAGGTTAATAATATATATATAAATAGGTCACGTTTAATTTTAATAATCTTTTACAGAGAATTATATCATTATTTATTACATTATTGCTTATCTCAATTTTGTTATCATTCCCCGTAGAAAATGTTTTATGCTCATTTTTAGGGTATGATATTTTAAAATATTAAATTAAGTTTTTTAGGGTCTTTTCTTTCAAAACGTACTTATTTCAAAAGATAATTTAACCCCCTCGAATATAATGACCAATCTGACTCGCACAACGAATGACTGAATTTTTAATTTTTAATCCCCAGTTAAGCGAAAGTATCAAGTAATTTGAAATTTAAAAATCACTTAAAAATGCCCTATTGTCTCAAATAACCTTATATTATTATAAGAACTAAAATAATTATAATAATAATAATTGTCCCAAATAGGATGTGCCATCTAATTAGGAAGTAAATTCATATATCAAGGGGATAAATAATTAAATAACACATTTACATATCTTATCATCATTTTTTAACTTTAATTTTTTTGAAATATCCGAATGAATCAAAATCCAAACATGAAAGAAAAGTATAATTATTTTAGAAGAAATCGAAACGCTTTTTTAGTTTATAATCGTGAAATGAAATTATCATGCGAGTTCATAATAATTGATTTTTTTTTTCCTTTTTATATTTAAATAGCAAATATCTACATTTTAAAACTTAATAACTCTTACATTTAGGTAATAATATTTTTATGACCTCCATTATTAAAAATAATATTATTTTAATCTGTTAACTGGGTATAACGAAATATTTCAATGTAAAACAAACGGAATATAAGTTAAATACCCAGTTAGCAAATTAATAATATACATAAAAGTATATTAAAAATAAAATTCGAACTATCTGAATAAATCAAAATTCAAACATGGAAGAACATTATAATTATTTTTGAAGAAATTGAAACACTTTTTTAGTTTATAATCGTCAAATGGAATTATCATGCGAGTTCATAATAATTGATTTTAAACAGGAAATATCTACATTTTAAAACTTAATGACGCATGCATTTAAATAATAATATTTTTATGACCTCCATTATTAAAAGTAATATCCACTTTAATCTGTTAACTTGGTGTAACGAATTATTTCAATGTAGAACTAACGGAATATAATTAATATAAGTTAATTACCCAGTTAGCAGGTTAATAATATATATATAATTAAGTCACGTATAATTTTAATAATCTTTTACATAGAATTATGTCATTATTTATTACATTCTTGCTTATCTTAATTTGTTATCATACCGTGCATGCTTTAACTGCAACGAAAAAACTTCTAAGACCCTTATAAAACCAAAAAAGCTGTTGGCATCCACGCTGGCTTATTAATTTGATTTCAAACGAGGTCAATTGATTTCCCTTGTTATGGTACCTCCCTCAATGTTTACGCGGTCCCTTCCCTAAGGAGGAATGCATGGCGAACATCGATTTGGGGTCGTCAACTTCCTCCCTCTTTTCATGAATACCTGAGAGAAAGACAACAATTCCCCTTTTAATTGATCCTCCTCTCAAGGTCAAGGTTGGAAATCATTGATTGGTTCCCCTTCCTACTTTATCACAAGCGGATGGTGACGAGATTCCATCAGGATTGGAATTCTTGGCGGCCGCTACCGCACGCCGAATCTTTTATTTTGCCACAAATAAAGTGCACTCGCTGCTTTCTGGACTGCCAGAAGACGCGCTCGGAATTTCTGATGGGTTGGGTCTCAATTGAAGCTTGGGAAGTGTTATCGCTAGATTCCCGTGATGTTTGCGGTGAACTCGCTTCAAA
>JAPMOQ010001879.1:830215-846361 GCA_026543055.1 Argiope trifasciata | reverse complement strand
CTCAAGAATATTATTTATTTTAAAAACAAAATGCAAGTATATTAATTATTTATTTTAATGCCAAAAGTATTAATTATTTTAAATCAAAATACAAAGACATTAATTATTTATTTTAATGTCAAAAGTATTAATTATTTTAAAAACAAAATACAAAGACATTAATTATTTATTTTAATGTCAGAAGTATTAATTATTTTAAAAACAAAATACAAGGGCTTTTTTCTCTTAAATTTGTATGAGTAAAACTGAGAGAAAAAAGTTTTCTTGGATAACGATACCAAGCTCGACTGTACATCTGTTTTACTGCTCGATTACTTAGTGTGCGAAAAAACTCCTACAGCATAGATTTCAGAATTCGTGCTGTTTTACTTCCACGCGAATGGCTTTTAAAAGCAGTTTCGCTTCATAAGATTGTTAAGAAGAATAAGTATAAGATAAATATATTTTTAATATTCAAATTTTAAAGCTAACACGCTGAAAAATATAATTAGCATTACGTTTAAACGAAATTAAAGATATCATATAAAGCAACTATTTTGTCATTATTTGCATGCTAAAGAATAGCCAAGCAATTATAACATTTAGTAAATAAACATTATTTATAGAGAACGGAGATTATATAGAAAACAACAATTAAGCGTTTTATTATGTCGCATTAAATAAATATAGTACATAAATAAATGAAATGTAAACACAAACGTTCATTCACTTTTAAAGCACATAAATATAAATGAATGATTTTCAATACCACATTTTTTTTATTTGGATTTAATTTTATTTCATAAATGCTTTAATTAGGCAAGTTTGGTCGAAGTGGAATAATTATTTGAACTCATTCAAGATAATTTCATATTAGACAGTTTGAACTTATAACGAAACATGAAATCCTATTAATATTTCTGATAATTGGATGCATCTGAGCATAATTTTTCACTATATTTGTATCCTTTTAATTTTCTGAGCATATTCTTTCACTATATCTGTATCTTTTAAACTTAATCTAACATTTCTTGTGTATATATATTCTAAATAACAGAAACTAGCATTTGGTTGGGTTCAGAATTAACACTGTTAGCAAGATAGTGTTTATTTTTGTTTAAAATTGTACCAAGACTTTCAAAAATAACTGAATATTATAGAAATAACTATAAAACATTTGGTAGATTGTTGAAAAAGCTTTCCAGTTTAAAAACAAATCTCTCTGTTACATGTTGTATTTAAATGGAGAATAATAGTTACATGATATGAATTGTATGGAAGACAGATCAATTGTTAGAACTTTCTAATATGAAGAAACTTAAACACTTTGTACCAAAAGCCACCTTTATAAAATTATTTGGTGAAATTTAAGAGATAATATAAATCATTATATCAACAAATATAAATTCTGGCAGCAAATGCTAACTACTTGATTTTAACATTCTTGAACCAAGCAATGAAGTAAGAAAAATATAAAATTAATATCTATATTCAAACTCAATCGTTGAAATATTTGTAAGATTCTAATACCATAAAGAACAACCGCCATTCTCTTTCGACATATTTAGCATATAATTCTTTTATTACACTATTTAATAAAAACCAGAATTCAATGAAAAATGACTCTATATTCCACCAATAATAACTATCGGGCAGCTTATCTAACAGAAATTGTGCAAATGTTAACTACTTTATTTTAACATTATTGAGCAAAGCAATGAAGTAATACAAATATAAAGTTAATATCTATATTCAAACTCATTCTTTGAAACATTTATATGATACTAATGCCATAACTCAAATTATTTGATAAAAACCAGGATTCAATGAAAAATGATTCTGCATTTCACTCTTAAAAAGTATCTTGTGCAGCTTATCTAACAAAAATTGTGGCAGAAATTGTGTCATAATAATATCATATAAATAGTATGAACTGAAACTGAATATTTAGCATATAATTCTTTTATTACACTAGTTAAAGAGAAAATAATAACTCAGATTATTTGATAAGAACCAGGATTCAATGAAAAATGACTTTACATTCCACTCATAAAAATTATCTGTGCAGCTTATCTAATAATAATTGTGGCAGAAATTATGCAGTAACTGATTATATAAATAGAATGAACTTAAACTAGTAGAATGAATCCCTGATAAATAATCATATTATTTGATAAGAACCAGGATTCAATGAAAAATGACTCTACATTCCACTTTTTAAAAGTGTCTGTGCAGCTTATCTAATAACAATTGTGCAGTAACTGATTATATAAATAGAATGAACTTAAACTACTAGAATGAATAACTGATAAATAATAACTCATATTATTTGATAACAACCAGGGTTCAATGAAAATTGACTCTACATTCCACTCTTAAAAAGTGTCTGTGCAGCTTATCTAATAACAATTGTGCAGTAACTGATTATATAAATAGAATGAACTGAAACTAGTAGAATGAATCTCTGAAACAGATGTAAACATTGTCGGATTTTCTGTCAGGATTCTCGAAGGACAAGCATTGTAAAGAAGAAGGAACTTACCTGCCAGTCTGAGGGCAGACATCCTCTGAAATTCTGGTTCTTCTAGCCATTTGTACATCCTTCGAAACGTCTCCCTCCCCGATTTCAGTTTACTCCAAGGCTTCGGATTCCTCAGCAGGTCTGAGAGCGTCCCTTGGGACCGACACAACACCCTTTGGGCAAAAATTGCTTGAGGTATGCTATAGCGCTTCAATTCCGCACTAATCCTCTGCGCCAGTTCCTTCGTGTTGATCTCTTCGACTTCGTCCCCGCTGCTCTTCGCTGAGGATGGAGAGACAGCGATCACGGGCTTAATATTTGGGGGTGAGTTCTGAGGATTGAGTTGTTGTTGAGGCTGAGATTGCTGTTGTTGTTGCTGCTGCTGCTGCTGTTGTTGTTGTTGTTGCTGCTGCTGCTGTTGCTGCTGCTGTTGTTGTTGTTGCTGCTGCTGCTGCTGCTGGACCACTGGGGTGGCCACAACGACCTGCTGGGTTTGTGGCGGCGTGCTCACTATGGTGGCCGCCGGCTGGACAGTCACATGCACCGGCACTGGAATCGCCGATGCGAGGGACAGGGCTACATTGAGGGCAGCTGGGGCCAAGCTGACCACCGGCACAGTCATGGGTCCCGGCGAGGGTTTGCTCTGTGGACTGGGTACTTGTATTTGGGCGGGCGGGGGGCTGCTAGGTACATTAAGGCCATTCAAAGTCTGCATCATCGAGGTCGGGGTGTGCAGAGCTGGGCTCTGTGGGGATCCCAGGTCGCGATGCGAATACGACTCGAACCCAGTGGGACTGAGCGACTTCTCTGGAGTGTGGATGCCGTTCTGGGAGTACGACGGCGACTGGGAGTTGAGTCCGTTCGCTGCCAGCATCGAGACAGCTGACGCGTGCGTGACCCCGAGGGTCGGGCTCATGTTCATCACTCCCATGGTTCCCAATTTCTCGTACTGAAAGTTCATCCCCAGGTTGTTCTGCATGAGAGTAAAGCTCCCGCTGACGTTGCCGTGATGGGCGTAGTGGGTGAACTTGTCCGACATGGTGGAGATGGGTGGCAAAGGTTGCAAAGGGGTCAACGTCGCGTAGCTGGAGGCCGTCGAGAAGCCGGGGCTGAGCCGGCCGTTGAGATTAGCATAGGCCGGACCTTCGGACAAGGCTCGGAAATCGGACGCCTCGATCATGTTGCCGCTGACCTCTTCGGAGTCTGATCGGGAAAGCAGTTCCACGGTTGGCTCCACGTTGTCCACGACCGCGTCCTCTTCGTCATCGGAGTCGGTTGGCCGCGACACCACGGCCTCGAGCGGTGGGGCGCTGTTCTCTGACTCTACGGACACCACCACGACACGAGAGATGCGCTCACGACCCACCAGCTCGGCCATTTCCTCGTTCATCAGAAGGTGGCTCGATTCATCCGAGCATCGAGAGGTTTCACACTGGGAGAGAGCTCTCTTTTCTGGGAAAGGGACTTATCCACGCCGCGCGCACCACAGACGCCAGGAGGTTGCCGCCATGTTTGTTGCTGGGAGGACCGCATCTGCGCACCTCTCCCGACGCACGCTCCCTTCTGGCCCCGCTGCGCACGCGCTCGCCCGCTCTCCTCCCCCATCCCGATCTCTCTTTTTTTTCGTTTGTTTGGTTCGTTCTCTCCTTCCCCCATGAGTCCTTTTGTCTGCCCCCAACCCCCTGTTCTTTTTCACAGCGTTAAAAGGGCACGCTATACCTTCCTACCCCGAACGCTTCTCGGTCGCAACAGAAAACTTGTTTCCCTGCAACAGGAAAATATTTGTGGGGTTTGTTTTTATTAAATTCGCTTTTTTTCTGGAGAGAAAAAAAAAAGACACTCGTTCGTATTTTGCGGGAAAAGTTAGCGGGAGTTCAGGAAAACGAGCCGAATTTCTCGGAATTAAACATGAAACCTTTTCGTATTGTTTTATCTAAAGTGGATTCTAATTTAGCTAAATATTAATCAAATCGTGTTTGCGGGAGTTCAAGAAAACGAGCCGATTTCTTGGAATTAAACATGAAACCTTTTCGTATTGTTTTACATAAAGTTGATTCTAATATAGCATAATCGTTGCTTACTAGGTTTCTTCGTAAATTATTGATGCTAAATATGAATCAAATCGGGTTTGTGGGAGTTCAGGAAAACGAGTCGATATCTTGGAATTAAACATGAAACCTTTTCATATTGTTTAATCTGAAGTTGATTCGAATACAGCATAATCATTACTTACTAGGGTTTTTTTTAAATTATAAATGTAAAATATTAATCAAACATTCAGAACAGAAAGAAAAGTTAGAATAAAGCATTAAATACTTTAATGTTTTATTCTAATTTTTATTCCACAGAGTACTTGAAAATATTACTTAAATGTTTTAATATTTTGTTCCAAAGAGTACTTGAAAAAAGCAATTTTTTCAAGTATTCTTTGGAAGAAAAATGATTCTTAGTTAAATACGATATACAGTAACATTTTTCGCATTGTCAATAAATTGCTGAAAATGTAATATGAGAAGAGCAATACTTTTCTTTTTCTTTGTTTCTTTTGCGCGTCTAAATAAAAAAAAATGAATAAATTATTTTCATTGGGAGGAGTTTTCTAATTAGTTCTACAATTACTTTGTAGAACTAAACAGGAAAAGGTTTTTAAAAGCAAGCATAGAAGTTTTATAATGTATAGCATAATCATTATTTACTAGAGTTTTTAAAATTATTAATGCTAAATATTAATCAAACATTAAAAACAGAAAGAAAAATTAGAATAAAACATTAAAAAGTTAATTTTTATTACTCTTCGGATGATAAATGATTCGTAGTTAAGTACGATATAAAGTTACATTTTCTGTGTTCTCAATTAATTGCAGAAGGTGTGATATGAGAAGAGCAATATTTTTCTTTGTTTCTTTTGCTCGCCTAAATAAAAAAAGGAATAAATTTTTTTCATTGGGCTCATTTACCTATTTGGTTCTACAAAGTAAAAGGTTTTTGAAACCAAGCTTAGAAGTTTTATAATATACAGCATAATCATTACTTACTAGGTTTTTAAAAAATATTGATGCTAAATATTAATCAAACAGTAAGAACAAAACGAAAAACTAGAATAAAACATTTTGGCAGAAAAATTATCCTTAGTTACGTACTATATAAAATTACATTTTCCGTGTTCTCAATTAATTGCAGAAGATGTGATATGAAAAGAGCAATATTTTTTTTTTTTTTTTTTTTTTTGTTCTTCAAAATAAAAATGATTCAATTATTTTCACTGGGAGCATTATTCTAAAAGTAAAAATTTTTTGAAAGGATCGAAGTTTTATAATAATGTAAGAAAAGATAAAAAAGCAATATTTAAATAAAACATCAGTATTTTAAATTGTGAAGCATCATAAAAATGTTTCATTTGAAAGATTTTAACACGAAATAAAATTATTAAATAATATGTCATAAATAAAATGAGTGGAGAGAGTTTTTTTGTTGCCACAATTCCTCTTTTATATTTTAATTTTTTTATTTTATACTTTCATTAGAATAACGATTCGTTTATTTAAAATTTAAAAGAAGTTTAGGAATGTTTTAAATATTCCCATCACTGTACAAGCACGCTTGCGTATTAATTAAAGCAACTAGAGATTTATTTTTAAGTTAGTCCTCAAACTAGGTTATTTTTTATAATGACTAAATCCGTTTATTATTTACTTTAAGATGACTAATCTAGTTCTTTAGAGTTGTAACCGCAATTTTAATATCAAATTAATCAAAGTTGCATTAACACCAGTTGGAGTAAACTTTTTAACACTAAACATCTCTATCAACATATTTCTCTACTTTTATGTTATTTCATCATAAATTGTAAGATATTGTCTAAATCTGCTTATTATTTACTTTAAAACGATTAATCTAGTACTTTACAGTTGTAACCGCAATTTCAGCATCAGATTAATAAAAGTTGCATTAACACCAGTTGGAGTAAACTTTTTAACGCTAAACATCTCTATCAACTTATTTCTCTACTTTTATGTTATTTCATCATACATTATCAGATATTTTGAAGACAAATATACATTGTTCATAATTACTTGAAGAGTAATTGTATTTTCTTTTTCTACTGAATAATTTCTTTTTAAAAGTAAGCCTAGTTTGAAAACCAATTTTGATTATTCTAGATATTCTGCAACGGCTAGCTAGGAAACTGCTAATCAAATTTTGTAGTATTGTTAAACATATTGAAAATATCGAAATGATTAATCATGATTGTGGAAATCATGTCATTTTAATATATGTATCCTATTTTTTTCAGTTGTGTTCATTATACCTTAGGGAGAGATTTTCTTACAAATTGCAAATTTAACAGCAGATATTAAATTTATGCAGGCATAAAAAAGATTGTTAGCTTTAAAGAGCATTTCCACTTAAAACATTGCTTAGAGAAATTAGAACATTATTTTTCTGTTCTGATTTTACATTTTAGCCAGAGTCAAATTTAAAATATTCTAACAAGTGTGGTGTTTTCGGACATTTTACTCCCTATAAAAAACACATTTTTATAAAATTCTAATATAACAAACTTTCTTATGAAAAAAAAAATGGAATAAAATTCAGATTGAACAAGTGTAGTATTTTTGGACATTTCACTCCTTGAATAAAGAACAAATTTTTAAAAATTCTAATATAATAAACTTTTTTGTTAAAAAAATTGAATAAAACTCTAAATATTTTATCAAACAGTTTTGCGATGAAAATGGCAAAAAGAAATAGAAGAAAAAAAACTCTGAATCGACGTCAACAACTTTAGTTTTAAAAAAGAAAAACAAATAAGATGCTTTGAAAGATAAAAAGGAAACGTGATTTCAGCAATGACATTCTAGCTTTCCAGATAATTTTCTTTTGAGTTTTTTTTTAACCTGTTAAAGATCAATCCATTTTAAAGAGTAGATCTCGGTAAATTTCTGTTAAATTATGTAAGATACGGAAAAATTAAATAAACTCTTGAAATTAAATAAAGCAAATTCTTTCTGGAGAGTTCTATTTTTTATTTATATTTCTTTACGTTTTTTATTTTCTTGGAAAAAATATTGAAAAAATTAGTGCGCGGAAGTCTTTTGAGAAAACTTTATTAAGCATAAAAAAAGCTGCAAACCATAAAAAAATGTATCCATAGCATTATCTAAAACCAAACCTATTTTCTACATAGCTAAAACAAAAAATTTATCAAAATGATTTCAACATCTGGCTGATGTATGTTATATGCCAATCGAAAACTATTTGGGAATACACATTAACTCCGTAGAAAAATCAAAACGATATAATGGAGTCCATTCGGTATAGCCACAGAAGTGAAATATAACTATCCTGTGCGACAAGCGTCGTTAAAGGGTTAATATTTACTTTTTTATTTTATATTGTTACTACTTACAAATAAGATATTCACCTTTACTACTGATTTTTGGTATACATTTTATTTGAATCTTTGAAATAATTGCACTAAGATATCAGCCACCATTTTATTTATTTAAATTCACGAACGCTTTTATTTATTATTCTAATGACTCCATGAAAACTACATAGTAACGAACATTAGTTTCGCCATGATTTAAAGCATTAATTGCTCAAAAGTTTTATAGTATTTCACAATGTTTAATTATTAGGAAAGTCTGCACCATTTTAATGCATTTTTTATTTTAAAAGAACAAAATGCAAATGAACAATGGCATATTTTAAAAAGTCAATCTCAACAAATATTTATATTTTCAGTATTTTTAAGTCCCATTGGTTATTAAATAAGGCAAAAAATTCAGCCTTTTTAAATTTTTTATTTGCTGGATATTTAATATTTTTATTATGATTAGAATGTTATGAATGCACTTTTTCTCATCATGCAAAATTTATTTTTGCATTTTCCTCATCATGCAAAATTCATTTTTGCATTTTTCTCATCATGCAAAATATACTTTTTCTCAATCATATATTATATTTGGTAAATATTTGCCAAAATTCTCCACCTTTTTTCCATCTTTTTGAATTTACCAGGCATTCAGCATTTTTATTGTGAATAGAATATAAGATGCAATTTTACTCATCACACAAAATGCACTTTTTCTCATCATATAGAATGCATTTTTTTCATCATTTATAATGCACATTTTTTCATCATGCAAAATGACCTTTTTTCTTATCATACAAAATGTCCTTTTTCTTCATCAAGCAAAATGCACTTTTTTCCATCATGCAAAATGCACTTTTTTTCATCATACAAAATGCACTTTTTCTCATCATATAAAATGCACTTTTTCTCATCATATAAAATGCACTTTTTCTCATCATATAAAATGCACTTTTTTTTTTCATCATGCAAAACGTTCTTTTTTTTTCATCATACAAAATGCCCTTTTTTTCATCATGCAAAATGCACTTTTACTCATTTTATAAAAAGCACTTTTTCTCATCATTAAAAATACACTTTTTTTTCATCATTAAAAATACACTTTTGCTCATCATATAAAATGCAACATTACTCATCATAAGAAATACACTTTTGCTCAATCTTTTATTCTATTTGATAAATATTCTCGCTATAAAGACCTGTTTGTTGAACGAACAGTATTTAATTATTTCTCGCATGATAATACCACAGTCCAAACCCGTACTACCACGAGAATACAAACTAACAAGCGCTATGCAGCGCGAGTCAATTTTTCCGCTTCTAAATGTTCCAACCAATCCATCACCTCACACCCTCCCCTCCCCCCAATCGCTAAGAACGGTGCAAAATGTGCCGATTCATCCACAGGATCGAATTCCTCTCGAACGACAGTGGCATAAGGCAAAATGTAAACAAAGACAGCATGTTGGTCATGCCACGCGGGAAATCCTTCTCCCTCTACTATTGAGAAACAAAGGATCGATAATCGCCGTGGATCCAACGTGTAGGAATGGAGCAATTTTCGTGGTTGAATTTTGAGAGAAACCTGAGAAGAATCCATTCTGATTTGAAGACGAAAGAATTGGAAGGCATTCGATGACATTCCTCTCCGCCATTTAATTGAATCTTATTTACCTTTGCAATATTTTCTCATATTCTTCATTTTCTGCGTTTTCCCTCAGTTCGTGATCCGAAACAAGGTTATTGAAAAAGGTTTTTGTTCTGTTTTGGATTATTTTTATAGGATGCTGAAAGATGTTTTTCAATTAATTAGGCCTAAGTTAGAGTAAATTAAAATGTTTTCATTATTATCATTCGGCATTTTGTCATTTCTAAACACTGCGGTTTCATTATTTTGTGATAGATAGCAGATTATTGCAAAAGATTGGATTTTTCGGGGGTGTTTTTTGTTTTGTTTGAGGCTTAATGATTTTTTTTTTCTTAATTTCGTTTAGCTTTAAGAATAGTCTAAAAAATATTCATTATTACTAGTCGACGTTTTTCCATCGTTAAGCATTGGGATTTTATGATTTTTCGGAGCCATTTTCGTGGTTGAATTTTGAGAGAAACTTGTGAAGAATCAATTCCTATTTGAAGACGAAAGAATTGGAAGCCATTCGACAGCATAACATTCTTCTTCGCCATTTAATTAAATCTTATTTACCTTTTTGATATTTTCTCATATTCTTCATTTTCTACGGTTTCACCAGTTCGTGATCCGAAACAAGGTTATTGAAAAAGGTTTTTGTTCTGTTTTTGATTTTTTTTATTAAATGCTGAAAGATTTTTTTCAATTAATTAAGCTCAAGTTTAGAGTAAATTAAAATATATTCATTATAACCATTCGGTATTTTGTCATTTCTAAACACTGTGGCTTCATTACTTTGTGATAGATAGCAGATTACGGTAAAAGATTGGATTTTGGATTTTTTTTTCTTTTTATTAGATGCTTAATGATTTGTTTTTCTTAATTTAGTCCAACTTTAGGAATAGTCTAAAATATATTCATTATTACTAGTCGACGTTTTTTTATCGTTAAGGCATTGTGATTTTATGAGTTTTGACATAGTGCAAGTTACTACAAAAGGTTGAATCTTTTATTTTTGTTGGATGATGAAAGATTATTTTTTCAATTAATTGAGCTCAAGTTTGAGAGTAAATTAAAATGCATTCATTATTATCATTCGGCATTTTGTCATTTCTAAACACTGTGTCTTCATTACTTTGTGATAGAAGGCAGATTATTGCAAAAGATTGGATTTTTGGGGGGGGGGGGATTCTGTTAGATACTTAATGATTTTTTTTTCTTAATATAGTTCAACTTTAAGAATAGTCCAAAAAATATTCATTATTACTAGTCGACGTTTTTTCATCGTTAAGCATTGTGATTTTATGAGTTTGCGACCCAGTGCAGGTTACTGCAAAAGATTGAATCTTTTATTTTTATTTATTTATTTATTTTTGCTGGATACCGAGTGATTTTTTTAAATATTAATTTGCTTCAACTTTGAGAATAGCCTAAAAATATTCATTATTATCATTCATTATTTTTTTATTTTTAAATATTTCGGTTTTATCAGTCTGTGAGCCAAAACTGGTTACTTCTAAAGATTGGATCTTTTATTATTTTTCTGTTGAATACTAAATGAACTTTTTAATAATCTTAATTTAGTTCAACTATGAGGATAGCCTAAAAATTTTCACTATTACCCTTTGATTTTTTTTTTTCATGTAAAACTTTGCGATTTAATAAATTTGTGACCTAAAGCAGGTTACTGAAAGCGATTGCATCTTTTAATTTAATTTATTTATTTTCTTAGATATTAAGTATTTTTTTGTCTTAATTTAGTTCAACTTTGAGGATAGCCTAAAAAACAATCCTTATTACCATTCAATATTTTTTCATGTTTAAACATTCTGGTTTAATCAAGCCAATTACTGCAAAAATTTGGATTTTTTTTTGCATACATTGGATTTTGGAGAATAAGTTAAAAAAATATTCATATTTTTGTTACAACTATTTGCAATGTATTAATAATTAGAAATATACATTTTTTTCTAAGCTATTAAAGAAAGTAAAAAAGAAATCATTATATTTTTGAAAATAAAGAACTCTAATGTTTTTCAAACTGTCCAAGTGTGTTATAGCTTTCTTTATACAATGGTGCATATTTTACCTGCGTCCTCTTTTCTATGTTTTCGCTGCTTTAATTATTAAAAATTTTGCAGTAAAATTTTTTTATTGCTTAAAAATTTTGTTAAGGTATCCAACTACGTTCGAATGAAAATTTTTGAAAAATTGATTTTTTAAACATTTCTTAAAGCTATGGTTTTTAGATGTATTCTCAATTATAATACAAAATATTATGAATACAAAAACTTATATGAAAATATAATACCTTTTGAGAAATAGGAAAATGTGTAATAAATTATAATGAAATTGAACTAAAACAGTTAACACTCTACACAAAATTGTATTGCAACAATCCTATTTTTCTTTGCACACAAGTTATAGAATACAATGATGAAGGAAATGAACCAAAATCTAAGAAAAAGTTTGATATTCAAAGAAGTTATATGTAAAAATATATGTACATATGCATTTTTCCCATGAAATTCCCTACTTAATTTTTCCAAAAACATATGAAGATGAATGAAATGAACCAACATCTAAGAAAAATCTTGAGATGCAACGAAGTAATGGGGGAAAATATATCTATACATGCATTTTTTCCACCAATTCACAACTTAATTTTACTAAAAACACCAATAAACGAAAAAGTAGTTCACTAACAATAAAAAATTTGATTCATTTCATTGCCCATACTATTTAAAACGCATGCTAACATTTTTTTGTAAATACCTCAGTTAGTTTTTGGGATATCATGTTAACAGTGGAGATTATTTATGAAAATGAAAGTTTTGAAAAAAAAAATGAAGTTAAAAACAAATTTTAGCTGGAAAAATATGTGACCCTGGATAATAGGTGTGGCCTTCCTTTTCTTAGAAAGGATAAACTGTTCTGGAAAGAGGAAAGCTTGAACTAAAATAAATAACAATTAAAAAACATATCCAAAATATGGCCGATAATCGGTGTTTTTAACGTAATCTTCATTTCTCAGTAAAAAAACAACAGATTTTTAAAAATTTATATTTGAATAAAATTTAATTCGTTTTAGTATGGCTAATTTTCCCAGAAAAAAATATCAGACTTGAGAATTTGATTTAAAAGCAAATTGGTAAAAGTAGAAATGGAACAAAACATTTCATTCCATAAAAGGTTTTCTCTTTTCAAAATATTTCAAATATCAAAGTTTTGAACTTGGGAAATGATGGCAGTTTCTAAAACATTTTAAATAACTAAAAAACACGTTGATAAATCTTACAAATTGCATCAATATCCAAAAATGTAATACGAAGAACATTTCGGGATAGTTAGTTTTTATAGGCAATGTAATTTTGAAAGAATGTAAGCATTCCTAGTTTGTACAATGATATTTTTCAAACTTAAACACGTTGGTACATCTTACAAATTTCATTAATATCCCAAAATGCAATATAACGAACAATTCGGGAAAGCTAGTTTTCATAGGGAATGTAGTTTTGAAAGAATATAAGCATTCCTAGTTTGTACAATGATATTTTTCAAACTTAAATTCTCTGACTTCATGTCATCATGTTTTCTAGCAAGTCATAATGGAAAATTTTATTTTATTTCTTTTTATGCATCGAAATATTCGGTGTATATTATTTTTTATCTTCTCTGAATGTTGACGTGACTAGAATGTCACATAGAAACTACCGATATTGTTGGATGTAAATTTATAGCTGCTGAGCAGGTGCTGACTAACTATTATTTTCAAAAAGACAGTCCTCTGGAGAAAAAATTGTGATATTTCCACATATCCACATGTCGAAAGTTTTAGTTTGTTGCAATATAGCTCTAAAAGCATCTCTGTATGAAATTCTTGTTAAATTATCTCTACCATTCTAGTTTTCCTTTCGAAAGAAAAAAATGGTCATCCACACTTTTTACTTTCTCGAATACAAAATATAAAGTATTAAAGCATCAAAAATTTGACCTTGACATTTGATAAGTTTATACCATTTTTGATGCCTTTAAGTAAAAAATAAATATAATTATATCTGTCTGTCTGTAAATTAGATAGTTCAGAAACTTAACAGAAGGATGAATTTTGGTACACGGTCATAATGCATAAACTCTAATACAATCTTTTTATAAGTTATACATAAAAAGGAAGTCGATCTACTTATCCATTCGCATATGTATAAACATGACCCAAAAATGCACAAATTTAGATAAGTGATATTTGGTATAAAATTTGGTATCTCTGTATGAAATTCTTGTTAAATTATCTTTACCATTCTAGTTTTCCTTTTGAAAGAAAAAATGATCATCCAGACTTTTTACTTTCTCGCATACAAAATATAAAGTATTAAAGCATCAAAAATTCGACCTTGACATTTGATAAGTTTATACCATTTTTGATACCTCTAAGTGAAAAAAACTGGAATTATATCTGTCTGTCTGTAAATTAGATTGTTCAAAAACTTAACAAAAGGATGAATTTTGGTACACGGTCGTAATGCATAAACTCTAATACCGTCTTTTTATAAGATACTGGCTGGTACCGGGTGTGTTGCTGCCGCCGGAAAAAATAATATTAAGTGCAATCATTCAATAATTTAGCAATGTTTTACCAAAATAGGATGTAACGGTACTACAGTATATAAAATGCGAACAAACAAATATTCATTTCTATATATTAGATTTATGTATTCTTTTAGAATTGTAAAACTTGGTGTTCTGTCAGAATGGTAATAAAAGAAACTATTTATTCTATCTCGTGAATCGTTAAATATTCGTTCCGAATACTTAGTTTAATTTTAGAAAATGGGATTAAAATATATTTCTTTTAAAGCTGATTAAACATAGAAAATATATTTATAGCATAAAATAGATAATATAGTTGAAAAGATAATCCACTTTACATAAGATTCTGGTAACAGGTCCGTTATATATTTACCCTTTTTTTTAAATGAATTTTTTTCAGATTTTATAGAATTTAGTACCTTGCTATGCTACGAAAGGCAAAAAAGAACACCCTTTTTGAAGGGTCGTTAGGGGTTACCGACATTGTGCGAAAGAGGGGAAGGGGGTCCTTTTGTTAAAACAATGGCACCGTTCTACAAACCACCAGAAGCTAGTTCACTTCGCCATGTTTTCACTTCATACATTATGATTTTTGCAGTTCTGTGATTTATTTGTTTGAAACCATTTTTATATTTAAATGCAATTAGTTCTTTAACCCCTTCCAGTAAGATTTAAGAATAAAAATTTTTGGGTGAAATAGCTATTTAATTTTTATTTAAGAAATCTTAGTTTATTTTATAATTCTAACTAATTTATAATTATTAATTAAAATTATATTATTAGTATGAATGTAATTGTATTTTGTAAGTTTGCATTCAACATTATTTCAAAAATATCTAGTGATTTCGGATTAGCCCCTAGATTTCGCGTTTACTCTAGGCACTCTGGTATTTATTTTCTTTCTTTTTTTTTAAATAATTTCAGGCACATAATGTGTTTACGACTCCAGAGTATTCACAAAATTCACTTGTTAGTCACTATGCGTGTTTTCGTCCTCTTGGTAATATTTCACTATCATTAGTTTCATTATCAGTATCAATTAAATGTATGCTTATTTTCTGATTTTTCTGAATCGCTTTGATCTTCTTGATCTACATTACTCTTATTCCTTAAGGTGTTTATTTCACTGCATGTTTAGGATTTAGTAAGTCAGATGCTCAGACTAAATGTTTATTAGAATGAATGAGCGAATTTATTAGAATGACTACTAATAGTTTGGTCGTAACTTGTACCAAGACCATCTAACGATGTATGATAGTGATCTATGCTATCAGGATAAGTAAAAAAGTGCATCCGCATTCAATACACTAGAAATTTTAAATCAAATTTATTATTATATTCAACAGTAACGGAACATGACGGATATAGCTCGTCATACCATATAGCACAATGACGAGTATATGGCATGAAAAATCAATGACGAGCTATACCCGTCATTTTACGGGATGGGGTTAATTTGATGAATGAATATCAAAATATCAATGATTTGACTGGAAAAATTACATTTATGTGCACTTTAAATTATTTCAAAATGTTTTTCTATTAATATCCAACAATCCAGGCTGCTAATCTATTTTCATTGATTTTTGTATATTGGGTCTAACTTGATATAAGTTTTAATCATTAATTTCATTTTTGGTGTTCTTAAAAAAGATTAAAAAATTATTATTCAAAACTATTGCATTGCGTATACGGTTAGTTTAAGGAAAATTGTGCATCTTCTGAATATTTATGATCTGTCATTCAAAATTAAGGAGAAGTAAAAAACTCTAAAGTGTCTAGGTGCTTTTTATTCAAATGCAAGAAATTAAATGCCAAGACATGTATTCAGTAAAGCTGATAATGTATTTTCTTCATTTCTTTCCATTCTAATATTAACGAATATTTTATTTTTGGCTCGTTTTAAATGTTGTTTTATCACTTGTTCCATTTTCATTAAAATTAAATTTTACAAATGAGTAGTGTGTATAGGAAAAAGAAAATTAAAGACGGGAAAAAATAATCTGTTTTAGTATCCAAGTACGAAGGGAAAGAATAATATTCTGTTTAGTATCC
>JAPMOQ010001879.1:811393-821884 GCA_026543055.1 Argiope trifasciata | reverse complement strand
TATTTTATTAAGCTATGAAATACATAATAGCTATAGTATTTTATTAATCTATGAAATACATAATAGCCACAGTATTTTATTAAATTATGAAATACATAATAGCTACAGTATTTTATTAAGCTATGAAATACATTTATCAAAACTAAGAAAATAAAATGCATTTTTCTCTTATAAACGGTTTTCCCCACTAAGGCTCTTCCTTTTGCTTTTAATATTTTTATGTCTTTATTTTAGTGGTGATAATGTGCTTTCTCATATGGCAACACATTCAGAATTCTTCACATAGAATGGAAAGTAAATAAATTAAAATAATTAATGTAAAATGAAGGTTTCTTTGTTAGAAATGCATTTTATTCAAATCAATCAATAGCTTTTCAGTTTTTCATAAATAAGAAAATGAAAAACTCTGTTGCACTTCTCTACAATTTAAACCCGTTTGGGAAAATTAAACTGAATTAATATTAGAGTTTGTCATTATATAAATCAAGGAAAAAATTAGTATTCACATTAAAATAAAAGAAAAGAATGGATTTGAGATTGGATTCAATAATCACGTTAAGACTAATTTTAAAATTTTACAAAAAATTTCGATAAAAATGGAGCAAAAATTTATCAAAACTTTGAATAAAAATAGAGAAATCAAATTTGAAGTTATAATATTTAATTACAATATTTAATTTAATATTAATAGAAAATGATTTAATTGGAATATTTAATTTATAATATTAATAGAAAATGATTTAATTAGAATATTTAATTTAATATTAATAGAAAAGGATTTAATTAGAATATTTAATTTAATATTAATAGAAAATGATTTAAATAGAGTATTTAATTTGATATTAATAGAAAATGATTTAATCGGAATATTTAATTTAATATTAATAGAAAATGATTTAATTAGAATATTTAATTTAATATTAATAGAAAATGATTTAATTACAATATTTAATTTAATATTAATAGAAAATGATTTAATTAGAATATTTAACTAACAATATATATTGAAAATAAGCAGTGTTTTATGCATGAATAGTTTTTTAAAACAGAGTAGCAAAACTTTCAGTGGTTGTTTAATTAATAATTATTCAACTGAAATAAAAGATTTCCTTTCGCTTTCTTCATAGATTTATCACTCTTTTTTTTCTGTCGTGTACACGCCAATGGTACACGGGTTCTTTTACTGTAATTAAAGACAACTCTGCTAGAAATAACTATTACATTTATTTATACAACAAGTTATAAGACAAGTTATTCTATATATTATCTAAGTTTCTTGGCTAAGTTTCTAAGTTTCTTCTTATCTTGTTCATTTTCTAAGACAAGTTACTCTATCTACATGTTAAATTTAAATGACTGCATTTTGAAATTGTTCATAGTTTTTTCAGCTTCTATTCACAACGTATTTTTTCCCTCCAAGTTTTTCACTAACTTCTTCAAAGATCTTGGATTTTTGTAAAACATTTTCTCTATATTTGGTGTATTCAGAATTATTTTTAACCTCATTTTTACTCTACACAAGAAAAAAATACAAAACGCTACACTTAGAGATAAATTAGTAAATGTTTTAGTCAGTTTTATAGCCTGATGATCAGCTTAATCCGTAGGATAAACGAGCATGAATTAACTTACTTAACTTATTTGTATCATGAGCGAGTACATCCGAAAAAAAATTCCTAGTCATTATCACTAAAGTGCAAATATGCACTGAATTATCCAAGCCATTATCACTAGGGGGGAAATAGGCGCACTCTTTTATTCTGCATAAGAACAAAATACTCATTTTTTATGACCTTGATATGACCCTTTTAATGAATGATCCTTGAGTTAGGAAAGCTTATTCATAAAGATGAACATTTCCAGTCTTCAAGCAAAAATTAGTCGAAGAAATAATTGAGTAAATTGAACTAAATATAAAGGAACCCAAGAAATAATACCGCGTTAATTAATGCCTTCAAGATCTACTGCTAATATTTTCTCATACTCTTTGAAATAACTTCACCACGGAAAGATTGCGAACATTATGTAGTTTATTTATCATAAAAAAGGTAAAGATTTTATCAATGGAATAATGTATTATAACGTAACTAAATAATCATTATATATAACGTGTCTATAGGTAATGATTATTTCATGTACTATCATAATCTATGAAACTATTAACCTTCCAGCGGGCGTGAGCGTCATACGAACATGAAAGGTCGCACGTATTTCCCACATACGCTATAGTAAATTGTAAATTTTCAATAGCGTAAGTAATAAAATTATATTGCAAATAGCTTAAGATGAATAACTACAATTATTTTAAACATTTTTTACTTAAAAAGAAGCAGAAACAATATAAACATAGATTGCAATAACAATATAAAATGACCGCAGGTTAATCGAATCGATTTAAAAATAATATAAATGAAATGGTCGATATTTTGACAGAACAATTTGCATATAAAATATTGAAGAGTAAAAATACAGAATGTATGCATCAAAAGGAAAAAGTAATCGAAAATTAGATATGAAAAGGAAGAAAATAGTCATTGTTATTTCATTGAAGCGTTGCAATTTGAGCAAATGTGTTTAGTGTCCTCCAAACATATAAATTTCTGTCAAACTTCACAACTGAAACCTCGTGATTCTAGTCCACTTTTCTTTTTGGCACAATTTTTTCCCTGACGTCGCATCTTCCACTTCTTCAATACCTAGTTCGGCTTTTCTCTTTAGCATTTTTAATTTTAACTCACTTTTTAGAGATGTGGGTGCTTTTTTTTTTTAACATTTTCCTTCGTAAGTGTATTTGGCAACTGTCGCTAGTCTAAAACAATACGAATTTATTTGTAAAATCATACAAAATCAGATATGACAAAAACTGACATGAACGATCGCGCGTATCTCTAAAATACAAATATCTGATCGGAAGAAACCTATGAACGCCTCAAACTTACGACAACAGCTGAAAGTAGGTCAAAGGGAGGGGGACAAATAGTCAAAGGCAAGCGTTCCCAGGGCCACCAGATCTAAAGTTATAAAACGAAATTCACCTCTAGTGTATCTCTCATATACGCGCGCCCGCTGGAAGTTTAAATTTAATACCTGGAATTGTTTTCAATATATAGTTTTATTGAACTAAATAAAATTATACATTCTTTGTACATGCTATTTTGTTTTATTTCTCGTTCCTAATGTTTTGGAATATCTCTACCTCTATGCAACATTAAACAAATTGATAACCTTAGGCAATTTTTCAGTTTTCCAGATGTTGTAAAAAGGTTAGTGTTGAATTCAACTGTCACCCTTGTACAACTTGCTTTAAGTCGATATTTAAATATCTACTGCATTAAAAAAATGAAATTGTATACATTTATGGTAAGTATTGTTAATGAGAGAAAATTCGGTAATTACTCATATGTTTATATGATTTTACCACTTCCTGACGAACAGTTTAAAATATGGTTTCATAAATGTTTATTTTTTATCTCTACAGTTAACCCATTCTGTTGATCTGGACCTGATTTTACAATTGTTCGAATTATGTAAAAATTTTAGTATTGGATTCAATTGCTACCATTCCAAAACTTGGTTTAAGTGGATATTTAACAACGAAATAGTAAATATTTGTGTAAAAGTATTGATAATTAGAGAAAATCCGATTATTACTTGTATATGTTATAACAGCCTCCTGCCCAACAGTTTAAAATATGGTTTCATAAATATTTCTCTGAGTTTATCTCTAGAGTTTATCCATTTTCTTCTTTGTTGCATCTATCCACCATCATTATTCGTAAAGAGATCGTTTATTCTCTCCATCATCAATTCGCACTGATCTTAATTATACTTTCACGTGCGAAAGAGCGTTCTTGATTAAGTCTAGACTTGCATAGAACGGAACACCTTGTAACAATGATGAGAATTTAATGCATTGTAAATTGCATGTTCTCCGCGCAATCTTTAAAACAAATCTGTAATAGTCCAGACCTAGCTTCAAACTCCAGCCGACTTTCAAAAATCTTTCCATCAAACAGATGGATTCTCTGCAATGCGCAATTAAGAGATAACGGCAAGAAAATTTTATTTTTTCACTGCACTTACGAAAAAACATCGCCATCTTTTAAAGAAAAAGAATTAAGTCTTTTTCCTTATAATAACTTATAATAAATTTATTTGTTACAACATGCATGCATATTAGATAATGACTTTAGTTAAGGTATCCGTCTACCTTTCGAAGGAAAGTTTTTGAAAATTTGCATATTTTAAAATTATTTAAAACCATGGTTTATAGATGTATTGTCAATTATAATACAAAATACTATTAATACAATAAAAGCTCTTTATTCTCGGGGTATATGTTCCATAAATATGCCGCGAATACAGAAACCGTGAATACTGAATTGTCATTTATATGGGATTATAGGAGATACGTTCCTAGGTGACAAAATAAAAAGATAAAAACAAATATATAAAAATTCAATTTAATTGAAGTTTTTGAACATTTTGATTCGTTGTCTTAAGGCTTAGGCAATGGTTTGAGAATTTAGTAATTTTCTCTTGCTTGGCAGTCTTTAAATGCTCCTTCCATTCAGACTGATACGCAGCAGTCGCATTAGCAATTTGCTTCTTAAGACTTCGTTCATAGACGGATCAATGTTCATAAAGAAATGGCAAAGCTCATTTGCCATTCTTATACCTTCACTAAGATTTTTCAAATGAAATATCACGTTTCCAGTGCTTGTTGAAGCCTCTTCTTCAATGAGATGGGAATTCAACATTTTCTCCAAGTCGGTTTCAATCAGATTTTCATCTTGCGATTCAAGAAATTCCTGAATGTCACTTGATTCTATCTGTTCGAACCCATCTCGTCCTATTGCATTCGCGATTTCGGCTATTTATTCATTTAACAACATACTTTAGACAATGTTGTAATAAGATCTATTTTATTCTTTTTATTAGTCCATTGGACGGAATTTACAAAGGATTTTGGGTTGGATACCTATTGGAATCCTTTTATTATTATGTATGTACTTATTAGATCCGCGAATAAAGAAATTTTTATCCGCGAATATAGGAATTGGGTCGCATTTTTTAAATCCGCGAATAGTGAAAACGCGAATGAATGAAGCGCGAATAAGGCGCTCTTACTGCATGATAAAATTGTTTAAAAATATAATACAGAAAAATTTGCAATAGATTTTAATGAAATTTAACCAAAACGTTTAACACTCTACATAAAATTGTAATCCAGCAATCCTACTTTTCTTTGTACGCAAGTTATGGAGCATAATGATAAATGTAATAAACCAAAATCTAAGAAAACTCTTGAGAGGCAAAGCAGTTATGGGGGAAAATATGCGTATATATGCATTTTTTCTATAAATTTACAATTTAATTTTTCTAAAAATACCTATAAAGGAGAAAGCATTTCACCCGCAATAAAACTTTTGGTTCATTTCATTGTCCATATTATTTAAAACACACTCTGAAATTTTTATGTAAATTACTGTATTTGAAAATCATGTGAAATATCGTGTTAAAAAATTTTTAAATTTGTGAAATATCATGTTAACGGTGGAGAATTTTTATGAAAATTAAAGTTTTGAGAAAATTAAAATTAAAGACAAATTTTTGCTGAAAAGATATGTGCCCCTGGATGAGAGGTCAGGCCTTCCTTTTTCTAAAAAAAGTTAAACTGTTTTGGAAAGAGGAAAGTCTGAACTGCTAGAAATAACAATATTAAAAAAAAACCGAAAATGTGGTCAATAATCAGTGTTTCTAACGTAATCGGATACCTCAATTTCAATACTTGTGTTTCTATAGATGTTAAAAGCAAATATTTTGAAGATTATTTTTTAAATGTATCTGTAATATTTTATACTCTGAAATTTATAGCTGCTGTAAACAGTGATGAAAGCCGTATAAACGAATAAAGAAATAAAACAACTTTTATGTAATAAAATATTTTCATCAAATTCTTTCAATAAAGTAAAGCTATTTCTATAGAATCGACAATAAAGATTTTTAAAAAAAATCTGTTCTGAAAAAAAAGGCTTAGCTTTATGCTGTATTTTCATTTGAGATAGTTCCAGACATCTAATCAGAAGCATATGGCTGTAAAAGTTTGTATTTAAAAAAATTAGAAAAAAATAGTAAGCAATCAAAATTGAGGGAAAAATATGGTAGAATATAGAGTTGTTTGAAAAGTAGTGATTGAAAATCGTAAATTTATCAAATTAAATTAATTTTTAAGCAATAAAATATGATAAAATTATTGTAGTAATTTACTGAATTTTCTCTGAGCTTTTGATGGAATTTCTGACGTTGGTGTGACGAGAAATTTCAGTTGCGGTTTTGATGGATTAGATAGTTTTTTCGTCGTATCTTTATCAAATACCGAAGTCGGTTTCCAATATTCATAAAATATTTCACAAAAAAAACCAAACATCTAAAGTATTGCCAAACATTTCCTTAGATGATCAGATATTATTTATTTTTAAATGCAGTTATTAAAGGATTACAAAATATTTCCTTAGTTGATCAAATATTTATTTTTTAATCGTAGTTATTAAAGGATTGCAAAACATTTCCGTATATGATCGGATATTATTTACTTTTCATCATGATTATTAAATGATTGCAAAATATTTCTGTGCGTGATAGAATACTGTTAATGCTTTAAACATGAGTATTAAATTATTGCAAAGCATTATTGATGCAAAACATTTCCTTAAATAATCAGAAGTAATTTTTAAAAAAATCTTAGCTATTAAATGATTGCAAAACATTTCCGTATATGATCAGATATTATTTATTTTTAATCATGATTATTAAATTATTGCAAAATATCTCTGTGCATGATCGAATACTATTTATCTTTTAATCGTGAGTATTAAATTATTGTAAAGCATTATTGATGCAAAATATTTTCTTAGATGATCAGATATTATTTATTTTTTAATCATAGTTATTAAAGGATTGCAAAACATTTCCGTACATGATCGGATATTATTTACTTTTCATCCTGATTATTAAATGATTGCAAAACATTTCTATGCATGATCGAATACTATTTATTTTTTTAATCGTGAATATTAAATTATTGTAAATCATTATTGATGCAAAACACTTCCTTAGATGGTGAGATGTTATTTATTTTTTGATCGCAGCTTTTAAATTATTGCAAAACATTTCCGCATATAATCGTATATTATTTATTTTTAATCATGATTATTAAATTATTGCAAAATATTTTTGTGCATGATCGAATACTATTTATCTTTTAATCGTGAGTGTTAAATTATTGTAAAGCATTATTGATGCAAAACATTTCCTTAGATGATCAGATGTTATTTATTTTTTGATTGAAGCTTTTAAATTATTGCAAAAAATTTCCGCATATAATCGTACCTTATTTATTTTTAATCATGATTATTTAATTACTGCAAAATATTTCCTTAGATGATCAGATATTATTTATTTTTTAATCATAGTTATTAAAGGCTTGCAAAACATTTCCGTACATGATCGGATATTATTTACTTTTCATCCTGATTATTAAATGATTGCAAAACATTTCTATGCATGATCGAATACTATTTATTTTTTTAATCGTGAGTATTAAATTATGGTAAATCATTATTGATGCAAAACGTTTCTTTAGATGATTGGGTATTATTTATTGTTTAATCATGACTATTAAATGATTACAAAACATTTATTGTATTGCAAGGCACTATCGATGCAAAATAATTCCATATATGATCAGATATTATTTATCTTTAATCGTGACTGTCAAATCATTCTCTTAATTATTTTATTGATTCGTTTAGTTTTACGGAAAATAAAATTACATTTACAAATAATTCCCACTTTATGAAAACGGCAGAGATAAATCTAAGTGTAAAGAAAAAAATGTAAAAGTCCTCCGATTATGCTAGATATTTAAACTTCCCTAATTTATTTTAAATTTAAAATACACCTTTCAAATACAAGTTTACAGATCTTGGAACTTTTCCACAGTTTTATTTATAAATACTAAAGTTGAAATTTTATTTAAATTTGCAAATAATATAATTATAGTAATTATTTACTTTAAACTAGATTCCTAAAATACACATCAACAGTTACACAAGTTAAAATTGATGGCTGATCTTTTCCAACGAATATTTCCTATCGTTGCTTACATTTTTTAAATATAATGGAAAATAATGGCAAGGATGTTTTGAAAGTTAAAACAACCAATAATATGATCATTTTAGAACATGCTTATTAGAGTGTCAAAATGTTTAAACGCGTGTCAAGTCATTTGATCCCCCTTTTTGGATAAAAATCAACACATAATTACAGTCACCTCTCGAGGATTCTCAAATAATTAAACGTTGAGAAATATTCGCTTTTAATATATAAACTACAAAAGTAAGCCTTTTCATAACAGTCAATACTTAAAATAATCCCCTTTGAATTTCGGAAAAAGAAAAAATTTCAAATGGAAATAAGTTTTTTAATATATTATTGTTGTATTTTTATCATTGCATGTTATATTGAAATTATGGTGCATAAGGTATCATGGAATCTTTCTAAAAATATTTTTAATTGCTTATGTGTATGTGCTTTTTTTCCGTTTTAAAAAATTTTGGTCAGGTTTCGAATTGTTAGAGGACATTTTTGCGTTGTTCTATTTCTCAATAACCATAAGAAGTTTCTTATTCTTATTCTTTCTTAACATTATTTTCTATTATATTTAAAAAATGTAAGCAACGATAGGAAATGTTTATTGGAAAAGATCAACCATCAGTTTTAACTTGTGTAACTTTTGATGTGTATTTTAGAAGTCTAGATTAAAGTAAATAATTACTATAATTATATTATTTGCAAATTTAAATAAAATTTTAACTTAAATATTTATAAATGAAACTGCGTTCATTTATAAATATTTAAGTTCTGAAAACTTGTATTTGAAAGGTGTATTTTAAAACTAAAATAAATTTGAAGAGTTTAAATATCTAGCATAATCTGAGGACTTTTAACCCCCTTTGAATTTCGGAAAGAGAAAAAATTTCAAATGGCAATAAGTTTTTCAAAATGTTATGGTTGTATTTTTATCATTGCATATTATGTTGAAATTATGGTGCATGATAAGGTATCATGGAAGCTTTCTAAAAATATTTTAATTGCTTGTGTGTGTGTGTGTGTGTGTGTGTGTTTCGTTTTTAAAAAGTTTGGTCAGATTTCGAGTTGTTAGAGGAAATTTTTGCGTTGTTCTATTTCCCAATAATCATAAGAAGTTTCTTATTCTTTTCTGAAAACCTAAAGAACTTTTACAAGCTTTTGCTTTCAATTAAAATTCGATTTTAGTTTCTTATTACTTGAAAAATAATTAAAGTTTTATTTTTTAATTAGTTCACAAATACTCTAAATTAAATATAATATTAATACAACATAGATTTTTTTGTCAATATGCGATATCACATTCTTCAAAGAACATATAAACATGAAATTTGTTTCATTTTCTTTCTATTATTTTCATACAAAAAAAATCGAATAACATAGCTTTCAGAATTAATCCCGGATCTCATTATATTTTAAAGAGTTGGTATTTTAAACGTTTTCCATTAAAAAAAATATATGGAACATTAATTAAACTGACAAGCATTTTTTTAAAGTAAATAAATATTTCAATTTGATTTTTACATTTTGGTTATTCACAGGAAACGCTATTCAAACAACAACACACACACAAAAAATACATGAAATTTATTTCAATTTCTATCTATTATTTTCATTCTAAAAAAATCGAATAACACAGCTTTTAAAATCATACCCGGATCTCACTATAGTTTACAGAATAGGTATTTTAAACGTTTTCCATTAAAAAAATATATGGAAAATTTATTAAATTAACAAGAATTTTTTCATGCATTTTTTGAAGTAAATAAAAATTTCAATTTGATTTTTAAATTTTAGTTATTCATAAGAAACGTTATTCAAACAACACACATTTCTAAACAGGTTTTTTAATCAAATTATTCTGCTTATGTTCAAAAACTCAGTAATTGCTTTTCAAAACTCATTTGCAAATTCAAAATCTTTTATAGAAAGCTAATAAAAAAGATAAACCATTTGTGCAATGGCGATGTATTAAAACGCTTCAGTAACTTAATTCTTTTGAGCATTTTTCATTTTTCCCATTGCAGCGAATGAAAGTAATTGAAATTTCAAAATTGATAAAAGCAATTATTTTCACATACGGGCATAGATAGATAAATAGATAGATCGAGAGATATCATCAAGACCTAAGAAAATATAAGCCCTGAAAAGAGTATAAGTTATTATTCGTAAAACTAAATAGAAACTACAAGATATCTTCAATCTCAGCATAGTTTTTTTAATTTCGCTAATGAGAAGAAAGATAATAAGAACCAAAGAAAATATAAAGAACCAAAGAAAATATAAGCCCTGGAAAGAGTATAAGTTATTATTCGTATAACTAAATAGAAACTACAAGAT
>JAPMOQ010001879.1:791639-802872 GCA_026543055.1 Argiope trifasciata | reverse complement strand
ATTCTTTATTTTATTTTATTATTTGCATTCTGCAAGTATTTACAAAACCATTGGCATTGTTTTAAATTATCGTCTGCGGCAGATTTGATCATTCAATTTTATTTTGTATGTTGGATAGATCGAATGATCGTTCAGTTTTTGAAAATTGTTGTGTTGCTTGTTAATGGATTATTTACTTATTTGGAAAAAAAATAAGTTGTTTACAATTAATGTACAGACCAAGGAAAAATATTATCTGAGTATTTTTTCTCGTCTCTTATTTTATTTTATTATTTGCATTCTACAGTTATTTACAAAACTATTGGCATCGTTTTAACTTATCGTCTGTGGTAGATTTCATTATTAAATTTTATTTTGTACTAGCCGCCTTTGGCGACCAGCTGGTTTGCCATGAGTAATGGGTTCTAAAATTTTCAATTGAACCACATATTCATTAGCCGTGAAGTAACTCCGGTCATTGATTGGACCGAAATTAATATTTTCTTTAAGATGATGGACTGAAAGTTCTAAAAGAACGCGTTTTCCTAATAATATTCTTTAATTTTATAAATCAGTCGGTTTTAATGATTGATTTAGAAGACTGATTGATGCAGCAACTTTTATTTAAAATATTATTAAAAATATTTTGTAAAATATGGCTCACAGAGCAAAGTATGAAGAAATCTAAAACTCATTATTCATAAATGCATTGTTTGACTCAAACTTTGTAAAATGTAACTATTTACTTCATTTAGATCAAATTAATAGTATTAAACAATATTTATGCCTATTAATAATATTTTACAAATTGACCACTGGAAAGAAATTTGAATGCATATCCTGTATAAATTCAATCCTGTATAAATAAAGATAATTTATTCAATTAATGATTTAAATATTGCAAACGATCATAGAATCCTTTGCCTTGCATTCTTTAAAGAAAATAATCACATTTTATATTTATTTTATTTTATCCAGTCACGTACTTAAAGTTGCATTTCTTCAGATTTATTTTGCGATGATATATATTTTTTTAAATTTGAACTTCCGTCAAAATGATGGCAACAGGATGATAAAACCTAATTTTTTTACCTTTTACGTGCTCTTACAGATTTTATAGAAACCTTAGCTTTGCATTTATTTTTTTAGAAACTATCACATTTTATAATGAAAAAAATATTGAATTAATGATACAGATATTGCAAACGATAATAGAAATATACCATTAAGTCGGGATTCCAATGCATATCCTGTCTAAATTTGATCAGGTTTACCGTAAAGAAGATTTATAGAATTAATTATTTAGATATTGCAAACGATCATAGAATCCTTTGCTTTGCATTTATTTTTTTAGAAAATATCACATTTTATATTTCTTTTATTTTATCCAGTCACGTGTTAAAAGTTACATTTCTTTAGACTTGATTTCCGATGATAGTTTTTTTTTATTCGAAATTCCGGCATTCTTTTATTTTATCCAGTCACGTGCTAAAAACATGGTTAAAATATGTCTTTAAAAATTCGTTAAAAATAGAAGCTTACGTTATAAATTAAAAAAACTGATACCATTAGAAAGCTATTTTTCTATCTTTAAATTGAAATAAAAATCATGTTTGTGCAATAATATTTTCAGAAGTTATGGCGGAAAAACGTTGAAATTTCGCTTAAATTTTAATTAATTCAAATTCTAATAAAAAATTCGAAAAAAGGGCTCCGAGGTGCACATTCCCGACCTCCAAGGTATACATGTACCAAATTTGGTAGCTGTAGGTCCAACGGTCTGGCCTATAGAGCGCCAACACACACACACACACACACACACACGCACACACATTGAGCTTTACTATAAGTATAGATGTTGGATAAAAAATGGATAAATCGAATGATCGTCCAGTTCTTGAAAATAAATAAATCCATTCTAAATTCTGAGAGCACATGTTGCATTGAATTTTATACATTAAAAATATTCTTTATTTTAATTTTTATCTTATTTGTTTTATTTATTTATTTTAATCTTATTAAGTAAAGATCAAAAAATAAAGAATTTCTTATATTCTTTATTTAATGAATTTTATGCATTAAAAATATTCTTTATGAATGAGACGAAACAATGAATGTAAGTCAGAATTATCAAAAAAATAAATGTCCACTATTCAGATTTAGTGTTAATGAAGGTTTGTTAGCAGATGAAAATAAAAGTAAGATTAGGATTTGGGTAATGAATTTATAAAATAGGCTAAATAAGAGAAATAGCCGAGTTAATAAAATTATTTTTTACTAGCTTATTTCTAAAAATCCTTTTCATTCTGTTCTTATGTTAGGTTATTTAGATTTAATTTTATACACTAATTTTTACTCATCACTTATATAGACTACAGATGAATGTGAGTGCTCGCGACATGAAATCAGTCTTAATCCATTTGTCAAATACAAATGAATCTCAAACCGATATACTAACTTTTTTCCGTCAAAAATGAAAGAATGTCACAGCATCTACATAAATGTAAAGTTGAAGGGAGCCACTACTTTTGGACTACATTTTCAAAGAAAAAAAATGCAGCTGGATTGAAAAAGTTTGGGTGGTTTTCCCAATTCTTCCTCGTATACTCTCTAATAAATGTGAATTTGTGTTTCACACCCAATTGACTGAAACCAAAATTTGTCAAAGAGCTGCGACAGAAGTCACAAAATTACATACCGAATTTCATTTCAGTCATGGCGTTGCCTTCATATATTTCTGAAATTACAAACCAACTGACGATCACACTTTTAAAAAAAAATTCGATTCAAAATTTGATAGGCGACTATATCATAGATGTTAAATCTGTATCGAATTTTATCCATCTAGTTCTCTTCATTATTAAATATCGTTAAACTGTTTTTGAACTGGACAAACAGATTTAATCAATAGGTTTTTTTTTAATTTGATAGAAATCTACATATTTGGTGTAAAGTTCATATACCAAATTTCATCCGTATAGCTCGAAGTGTTTGTCCAACTGACATCTGATGATGTTCAATATTTATTCTTTCTGTGAATGAATATTTGTTAGAAGATAAACAAAAGTAAAATTATAGTTCGGGCAATGGATTTACAAAATATGCTGAAATACCCATGTTAATAAAGAAATTATGAAAAATAATATCTTTTTTAGTAAATAATTTCAATGACAGGTCTGTTCAGAACTCCTTTTTAAAATAATTTTACCTACGTCCCTTAACTCCTTTTCATAAATTTATTCAGAAACAACTGGAAATGAAAAGTAGTTTTGTAAATTCATGAAACATTATTTCCGAATCATCAAAATAGTCAAACTCTTAATAAAATATAATAACATTTGCGCGCTCAAAGCATGTTAAATCGATAACTCACTTTAGTTTATCATCGATATTGCTCTGGATTTTAATCTAGTGAAACACGAAAAGGGCGGTTAATCTTAGAACACTTTAATTGAAAAATGTTTTTTAAATACTTTCAACTTTTGACATACATGTTTGAATGTTATTTCATTATTTGTATTGAGTCACCTCTGTTGGGACAAAAACAAATTTCAAGACATTAATTCACGAAACTGTTTATAAAGTCAAAGTGAAAAAAAAGAACTATTATATCTAAATTTTGATTTATTCGGGGGAAAAATGAAAGAATTTATTTTTAATTAAAATCTCTCCAATAAAAATGTTTTTTTTTGTTGTCTGATTATTGCGGAAAGGTTTTTTCGTATTTCGGAAGATGAAATACGAAATTTACAAATAATTTAGATGAAGAATTAATTAAAAGAATTTAGAAAATTTTATATATATTTTTAAGAAAATAAATTGTTATTGCAGCATTGTATTTTTATATTACAACATTTTTTATAATATTTTAAAATTGCATTTCATCTAAAAGGCGTCATCTGTATTCAGTTTACAGATATCTACTTGTGTACAGAGAAAAATAGGATTGCTGCATTAAAATTTTGTGTACAGTGTTAACCGTTTTGGTTAAATTTCAGGAAATTCTACTTCAAGTTTTTTTTTATTTCTCAAAATATATTTTCAAATAATTTTTTTGTATTTATAGTATTTTGTATTGTAATTGACGAAAAAAAAATTGTTGAAAACAAAAAGAAAGTCATTTCAATATATATATATATATATATACTTACAGGTCACGAAAAGTTTTGAAAATAAGTGAGTGTTAATAAGAAATTTTCAAATATAGGCCTAACACAGATTAACACTCACTTATTCATTATATATATATATATATATATATATATATATAACCTTGTCATGAGGATAATTGAACTGACTTTCTTTTTGTTTCCAACAATTTATTTTCGTAGAGTTCTGTAAATTGAATACAGATGACGTATTTCAGATGAAACGCAATTTTAAAATTTCATTTTTTTATTTGTAAATTAAAAATTCAAGAGTCACAATATTTTTGCAATAAAATCATGGCAAATGTTGCAAAGATGTTAAATACAGTCTAAAATGTGGTGGTGTATGTAGGAGGTTTGATAGAAATTTGTGGAAACTACGTTATTTATATGGTACACTAATTCATTACGATAATACTTATTGTGGGAAACCTAACAGATGTTGAAACGCCCTAAATGTAAGAGTTTCCTTCTGTGAAAGATTAATAGAATGCACTTAACAGAATTCATATAATCTAGTCAATAAATGCTTGTATTATAAATATAGTAATCAAATGGGGAATGAATTAAATGAATTCATAATTGCGTTCTTACGGAATGTTGAATTAAAATGTATTCTCTAAATAGGGGTACTTTAACATTAAAATTGCTTTTAATGGAGGCAAGATGCTATCCGATTGATATCAAGTGAAAAAGGCATTAAAATCTGTTTTATTCTATAATTTATGTTGTGAAAGTTTTTTTCTTACATAATCTCTGTTATGGAATACTGTTTAGTTCACCGATTAATTTCTTTCTTACTACTTTGTAATAATATCTCTTAAATTATTAAAATACACACACACACACACACACACACACACACACACATATATATATATATATATATATATATATATATATATATACACATATATATACAATATTTGAAATAAGCCCACTAGAGAGATTGACTCCATTTAAACTCCATTAATCAAAAACACACAAGCGACAAAGCAAATTAAAAAGCACATTATTATAAGAATTTGCGATTTTTTTTCTAGAGTAACATGTTTTATCAAATGGAAAAATTCTCCATCACACATCTGTGCGTGAAGATTTCTAAGTACAGTAAAAGCTCTTCATTCGCGTGGTATGTGTTCCATAAACATGCCACGAATACAGAAACCGTGAATACGGAATGGTCATTTATATGGGAATATAGGGGATACGTTCCTAGGTGACAAAATTATATATATATATATATATATATATATATATATATATATAAATTTAATTGAAGTTTTTGGACATTTTGATTCATTATCTTAAGGCTTAGGCAGTGGTTAGAAGAATTTTGTGACTTTTTCTTCCTTGGCAGTTTTTAAAAGCTCCTTCCATTCAGACTGATACGCAGCAGTCGCATTAGCAATTTGCCTCTTAAAAATAAGACTTCGTTCCACAGACGGATCAATGTTCATAAAGAAATCGCAAAGCTTATTACCATTCTTAAACCTCAACTAAGATTTTTCAAATGAAATGTCTCGTTTCCAGTGCTTGTTGAAGCCCCTTCTTCAATGGGCTGTGCATTTAACATTTCCTCCAAGTCGGTCTCAGTCAGATCTTCGTGTTGCGATTCAAGCAATTCTTGAATGTCACTTGATTCGATCTGTTCGAACCCATCTCGCCCTATTCCATTCGCGATTTAGGCTATGTTTGCCGTTTGCATTTAACAACATACTTTAGACAAAGTTATAATAAGATCTATTTTACTTTTTTTATTAGTCCCTTTGACGGCATTTACAAAGGATATTGGGTTGGATACCTATTGGAATCCTTTTATTATGATGTATGTACTTATTAGACCCGTGAATAAAGAAATTTCTAGCAGCGAATATAGGAATTGGGTCGCAATTTTTTTATCCGCGAATAGTGAAAACGAGAATAAAAGGAGCGCGAATAAGGAGCTTTTACTGAATTTTCTCATTTGTATTATGAATGACAGAGTGTTGTCAAAACAAATCTTATTAACATATTCGCTGCCACCAACGTGCCAGTACGTTACAAATAATATGTAATTGTACCGAACCATCTTTGTCATTAGATGACACCTTCTCTACTATAGTTAAAAGAGAGCAAAGAAGGGAGCATCTAATTAGATAGGTGGTCCTGATATCAAGGTAGGGTAGTGGCAGTGACGGTGTTAAAGAAATTTAAACATATAAAAGCCTCTTCATTCTTCTTATTTTTGACACAAGGTGAAAAAGTCAGAATAAATCATCAGGAAGGTACGAAAGAAAATTGCGTATATTATTGTCATGACAATGAATTTGTATTGTGCGTATAAGATTATCGTGATTACTGATATGTATTATGTCATGTATTATTAATATGTATTATTCTAGTGATTATTATATATATTATTGTCAGGATCTTAATATGCCGTGATTAATAATATTATTGCCATGATTAAGATAATTATTGTACAAGAATCTACCATACAGTAAGACGACATAAAAATTTCTACGAATTGTTAATCTTTTTTTTGACTTTAACTATTAATCATGTAGTGTGTTTGTCTTAAATATTTAATTTGTATCGTCTCGTTAAACCAAGCCCATAAGTCAGTCCTTGAAAATGTGGACATAAAATAAAGCTACTGTAATGCTCTTTGGACTTTTAAGGATGGGCATAATTAATTGCTTTAGAATATATTCTAATATAAAAAAGGCTTAATTTAACTACATTTGTAAATAATTATTAAGCCTATTAAAACTCTAAATATTTAGATTAGAAATGAAATGATGTGAGATATTATTATTTAAAATTTAATAAATGAATATTGTGGAGACTGGTTAAAAATTTAAAAAAAGAACTTTATGCATTTGTTGAAATTTCTACTAAAGAAATGAATATATATAGTATCAATACGCCAGTAATTTTTATACAGTTTCCCACTCCCAAAACTACTAAAGAAATATTGATACTTACATCAATACTATAAATATCGATAAAAAAAGTTACATTTTTTAAAAAGAAATTTTTATTTTCAATCCTTCTAAAAACAAGAAATATATTTGCCAATTCCTGACATCCATAAAAAATATAATATTTAGAAAAAGAAGTATATGTAAGTACTCAACATGGAGTAATAGACCGATCAAAAACTAAAAGATATCTTGCTTGTTTTTTTAAATCTGAGAAACAAGCCAAGAGAGCAAAGTTACGTTTTTGAAGCAATAGAAAGATTTTAATATAGTCAAGATTTGAAAAGAAACCTGCTGCATTTTAACACTTTGCTGACCGATGATGAATTAACTCGTCTTTTCATACCCAAACGTTGCTCACTGGTGACGAGTTAACTCTCATTGCACTTGCATTATATATTTCAATTTATGATGCCCAGGGCGATATAGAATATTGCAAAAACTTGGCGTATCGTGTTCAGTCGTTCCGCTTTGTAACAATTTTTTTTTTTTACTTTTCTTGGTATTTCGGGTTTTATCACAATTTTATTAGGATTCCAAAAATTCAACAATGACTGAAGGTATCGGAGAACTTTTCAATGAATTATAAACGGATAATTTATCTGATTAACCAAGTGATTTTGAAATAAGTTCAGTGGCAATAATCACCGGCGTAAAAACAAATCCAACTAGAAGGTGTAGAGTATGCTCTTCAAAAGGAAAGTGCAACGAAACTAGATATATCTGCAAAACCTGTTGCGTACCCCTACACGTAGGTAACTGCCGTACAGTTTATCATACAAAAAAATATTATTAAAAGTTATATAAAAAATGTGTCCAAAGTTTAATTTCATTTCATTCAGTACAAATAAAATTTATTGGAGCTTATTTAGGACGTTTTACTCCCATATTCATTTATTGGAGCTTATTTAGAGCGTTTTACTCCCATATTCAATTACAAAATATTAGCCGGTGACATGACATAGTTTCAATGTAGAATTCCCAGTCAACAAAGAGTCAAAATTAATCTTTTAATTACAAATGCAGTAACATTTAAATCACAAAGAATATATTTAAAAAACAATTTTGCCTAACTCAAAATTCTTGTAAGCATAGCAAACTCTGAATAGAACTTTTATCTTTGTGAAATGAAAATATTAAAGAAAGTTACCTTCGTCATACTTAGAGCTAAATATGAATACAGTTTGCCATTTCATTTCCTAGCAAGGAAAATGCTTATAAAAGTCGAATTTACTCCCAATATATCCAAAGTTCAATTTAATTTCCTTTCATTTAGCATAAATAAAATTTATTGTTTATTTGGAACATTTTACTCCCATATTCAATTACAAAATAATAGCCGATGACATGACATAGTTTCTGTGTAAAATTCCCGGCTAACAAAGTGTTAAAATTAATGTTTTAATTTCATATGAATTAACATTTAAATCACAAAGATTGTATTTAAAAACAATTTTGCCTAACTCAAAATTCTTGTGAGCATAGAAAACTCTGAATAGAACTTTAATCTTTGTGAAATGAAAATATTAAAGAAAGTTTCCTTCGTCATACTTAGAGCTAAATATGAATACAGCTTGCCATTTCATTTCCTAGCCGGGAAATGCTTATAAAAGTCGAATTTACTCCTAATATGTCCAAAGTTTAATTTCATTTCATTCGGTACAAATAAAATTTATTGGAGTTTATTTAGAACGTTTTACTCCCATATTCAATAACAAAATTATAGCCGATGACATGACAAAGTTTCTGTGTTCTGTGTAAACAAAGTGTTAAAATTAATCTTTTAATTACACATTCTATAACATTTAAATCACAAAAATTGTATTTTAAAAACAATTTTGACTAACTCAGAATGCTCGTGAGCATAGAACTTTTATCTTTGTGAAATGAAAATATTAAAGAAAGTTTCCCTCGTAATACTTTAGGACTAAATATGAATACAGCTTGCCATTTCATTTCTTAGCATGGAAATGCTTATAAAAGTCGAATTTATAGCGTGTACACACACCTCCTAAGCAATTTTACGAAATGCAGAAATATTTTAGGTCTTAAATCATGAGCATTTAAAGCATTCTACCACAACACGAGACCGCGGTAGAAATGAAGATGAATAGAATTTCACAACCTTAAGTCTCTTCGCAAGAAATGCAAAAATTTTCATAACCGAAGCATAAAAATGAGAAGAGGTTTTTGTAAATAAATAAAAATTATAAAGGATGAGAGAAAAACTTATTTAAGATGACACAAGGATTTGAAAAAAAAAGAGTGTACACAGAAATGAAAGCCATCTATTTCAATGCTGATTACAACCTTAACTCTACGTGAGTTGAATGTTTCAGCTTTTCTGGCACATAGAATACAGAAATAATTAAACTAGAGAAAAGAGAGAGGGTCCTAGTGTAGCAGCTGGTTGCCATGGCAACGAAATAGTCGAAGAGAGGGGTTTCTGTCGGCCTCACAATAGGAAAAGGAGAGGGGGAGGAAAGGGTTTGGAACACACACAAAATTTCTTTCTTTTTATTTTTTAATGTGAGAATAAGTTTTCCCCTGGGCTAAGCCACCACTGAATAGCTTTGTTTCATTTAAGTGAAGGGAAGACGGTTAAAAAAAAAATTAAAAATCGCTGTAATCTAGAATATTAAAAAGACGAGACTTCGCGTACACATATCTGACTACCGAAAGATAAGCCAATAAAAAGTAGGAGCGGAATACAACTGCTCCCGAATTCATTTTTAGTTATCTGTAGTACTAAATAAATATTTCATCGCATTTAATGAGTTTAGTCGAATGGGTTGAAATGAATATTTTCGTGTATTAGTAATTCAAAATATTTTCCTTTTCAAAATCTTGCTTCTCTTTATGCATTATGGAATTAAATGCGAGTGGTTTTTTTTTTAAATCAGAAATTATGATATACAGTCAATGTCTGAAGAATATTTTCATTGATCATTTAATACCGTTAGTTTGGAAGGAAAATAGACAATATTTATTTTTAAAGCAAGAATAATAACATTATTGGAGATGCTTCCTTCTTATTCTTTAAGTGTACACTGGCTATGTACACTGATTACATGAATATTTTCGTGTATTAGTAGTTCAAAATTTTTTTTCTTTCAAATTCTTGCTTCTCTTTATGCATTATTGAGTGAAATGCGAGTAGTTTTATTTTTTTTAAAATCAGAAATGATGATACACAGTCAATGTCTGGAGAATATTTTCATTGATCATTTAATACTGTCAGTATGGAAGGAAAATAGACAATATTTATTTTTAAAGCAAGAATAACAACATTAATGGGAATGCTTCCTTCCTTCATTATGTGTACACTGACTATGTACACATGTACTCTGATTCGATGGAATTAAATTCTTTATATCTCCAGTTTCAATCTACTGGGATAAAAATGTATAAGCAAATGCATAAGATATATGTAAAATACATGCATATATATAAATAAATAGATCGATGCATTTATGTAAGATAGCTATATGCCTGTATGTAAATACATAAGAAATACAGAAAATAAAATTTGACTGAAAATGTTCTGTTGGAAATGCATCAGATGAAATGTCATTCCACTTGTGTGGAGAAGGGGTGCCAGCTCAGTTGCCGTCCTCGCCATCTGACGGCAGTTCAAAATGACGAGGTCCGTTCCAAAATACATACCCTAGTGTTGCGTTACAACGGGACTTTAATATAACTAAACTAAGCTAGAACCAAAAAAAAAATCTTATACATTCTGATGAATGCATAAAAACAAAAAAATTATCTCAGCAACACATGCATTCTAAAACGCTGAGCATTTACTTTACTAAAATGGCTATGTTGTGCCTTTACTCCAATAATCTTCCTTGTAGAAGTTCTCAAAATCATCAACAAATGCTTTAAATAGAAGCAAATATAAAGCTCGGGATACTGTTCATTTATTTATATGCGAGTCTAGAACTATCAAAGATAAATGTCTATTTATCTTCTAGATAAATATGTCTTCATAATTTGTCTAAGAGATAAGAGTAAACAATAATGTTATTTACGTCTCAATTCCTTGAAGTTAAATCTCATTGCCTTCACAAGGTCAGCATACATATATAACTGAAATAAATAAGCACAGATATGCAATGAAATAAATAAGCACAGATA
>JAPMOQ010001879.1:776008-791629 GCA_026543055.1 Argiope trifasciata | reverse complement strand
TGAAATAAATAAGCACAGATATGCAATGAAATAAATAAGCACAGATATGTAATGAAATAAATACAAATAGGAAGAAAAGGAATTCGGAAAATTTATCACTCTCATATTTAAGGAAAATACCAAAATATGTAATTTTTATCTAATGTATCTAAGTCAGATATGTTTTCAGATTACACAAAGGGGAAAAAAACAATATTATCCGAAAACTTGAGTGATTTAGCTTTTATTAGTATCCTGCTCATAGCTCGTCGTGATGAAATTCAAGGTATTTTAAAAGCAAGTAATCCCAATATTTTTTTGTGAGATCAACATTTTATTAAAAAAAAAAACTTTGTATTTTTAATGTTTGTCTATCTATACTTATGATAAAGCTCAATGTGTGTGTGTGTGTGTGTGTGTTGGCGCGCTACAGGCCAGACTTACAGCTCTCAAATTTGGTACATGTATACCTTGGAGGTCCGGAATGTGCACCTCGGAGCCCTTTTTCGAATTTTTAATTAGAAATTGAATTAATTAAAATCTAAGCGAAATTTCGACGTTTTTCCGCTATAACTTCCGAAAATATTATAGCACAAACATGAGTAGTTTTCTAATGGTATCAATATTTTTATGCATAACTTAAACTTCTATTTTTAAAGAAATATTTTAACCATGTTTTTTTTAGCACGTGACTGGATAAAATAAAAGAAAACAATGACGGAAGTTCAAATTAAAAGAACAAAAACATCTATCATCGCAAAATAAATCTAAAGAAATGCAACTTTTAGCACGTGACTGGATAAAATAAAAGAAATATACAATGTGATATTTTATAGAAAAATAAATGCAAAGTAAAGGTTTCTATAATCGTTTGCAATATCTAAATAATTAATGCAACAAATCTACTTTATTTACGGTAAACCTGATTGAATTTAGACCGGATATGCATTGAAATCCCGACTTAAGGGCATATTTCTATAATCATTTGCAATATCTGTATCATTAATTCGGTAATTTTTTCCTTTTTTTCCCTTTCTTTAAAAAAACCATATTTATATTTTGGCAACATCACCGAAAAAAGCATTTTTAATAATTTGGAAGCATAACCGATGATTAAAACTGAATGATTTATAAAATGAAAGAATATTAGGAAAACGTGTTCTTTTATAACTTTCCGTCCATCATCTTAAAGGAAATATTAATTTCGGGCCAATCAATGCCCGGAATTAATTCAAGGCTAATGAATATGTGATTTAATTGAAAATTTTAGAACTCATTACTCATGGCGAACTAGCTGGTCGCCAAAGGCGGCTAGTATTATATAAAGTGTTCTTTAAAAGTTTTAAATAATATTTTTTTCTTGCAAAATTTTCTTTTTCAGTTTCGGAATCAAGCAAAGAAAACCGGGCAAGATGATGATATTAATAATTGACTATTACCCTTAGATTGAGTTTTTTCGATAAGTAGTTTGTCCTTACATATATCAAACATATACACATAACACGTATATTAGCATCCTTACTGAATCTGTTATGTCTCCTTAACGAATTATTTCGTGGTCAATCCATGATTACTAGATGGGGTAAATAGATCTGAAAATATATTATATACTTTAGGTCAGTGATGGGGAAACTACGGCCCGCGGAAAGGTTTAATCCGGCCCGTTTAATAGTGCTGTCGTGAGAATGTTTGAACCATTCTTACTTCATAATGTGACGACCCGCATAAAAACTACCTGCGGCGATATTCAAAGCACAATAGTATTCTGGACAAAACCATCCGACTCAAACAGCTGACTCCTCTTCGCTCGAAACTTCCAAACACTCTAGCATTTTCGCTTCATTGTTCTGTTTTCCCGAAAGAACCGCAAAACTCCAATTCCCGAACAATTCTTGCAGGTAGGTATAAATACAAGCGAGACCGCCCGAAGATCAGTTAGTTAGCGACTTAGTCAGTCATCTGCAACGACCCGCTGTGACTCGAGTAATTGTTTGTTAAATCCCCGAAGCTCCCACTGCCTCAACAAACACCCGTGCAAGAGCATTAGCTCATCTTATATATGCGAACAAATCTTTTCAACAATGAAGCTTAGGAAAACTTCTTTAAGAAGCAGAATTACCGATGAGCACCTTTCATCAGTTTTAAGAATTTCTACTTCGCAAATGGAACCGGACTATGATGAAATTTTGATAAAACAGTCTCAATTTCATTTTTCTCATGCACCATTAACCAGTAATGACACCAGAAAATAAAGTGATAATACTTCACATCAAGAACTACACTAAATTCATTTTATATTTTGTGCTTATAATTTTCTTACCTTTTGTTTTTTTACTATTAAAATAATAAGTGTATGTAATAATATATGTATATGTTTATAGAACACATAATTTTTTTAACGATTAAGCATTATTCTTCGGCCCGCTACGATTAGTTACCGCTACTAGTTATTACAAATGGCCCGTCTTAAAAAAAGTTTCGCCACCACTGCTTTAGATGATTGTATTATGCCTATAACCTTTAAGTAAAGCAAATAATATGTTGTCGAAGTTTTATCGGAATTGGATGAGCAGTTCGGCAACGCACAAGAGACATACAGACAAATATTCATTTTTATTTATATAGATGCTTTGAAATGTTCCAATAGATTGCTTTAGAAGCTCCTGTTCAAGCAAAAATATAAAACTTCAATAATTGGCATATTCTAATGAGGAAACTTCTTGTATACAACCGACCACTCCGCCATCACTGAACGTAGCAGTATCGACAGGATTGGTTGTGGTGGACTGCTGAGATAGATTACAATAATTAGCACAAAGATAGTTTATAGTCAGGAAAAGAACATAAGCTATATTTATTCCGTCTAATTTTTTATTAATTAACTAGCTTTCACGCCAAAAAGCTGAGGCCAAATCCCGCCAAAAAATAACTAAGGCTCCAGGTTTTGTTTTGTTTTCCGTGTGTGATGTAAACAACTGTGTTTTCATTTAAATTAAAAGTTTAAAAATTATATGTATAATACTGTTGTAGATATCCCAATCTCGATCCACAAATAAAAGGGATTTGATCGAACTTGATTTGCTGTTTTGTTTTATTTTGAATATATAATGTAAATAAATAGTTTTTACGTTGGTTGTGTGTTTTTGTTATTAAATTGTATTTATGTGATATATTTTTCGTACATCTTTATACTTTTAAATATATCGTTTTTAGGTTATGTTTAATTTTTTTTTTATTTCTCATTATTTGATAGTGTTTCGTGCATATACATCAAAATTTACACGTGAACAGAGTCGAGGGAAATAGCTCGCACCCTCTAAAGGAGCAACGTTACTATCCATCAGGGTAACTAACATGGGCGTATTTGATTTCTTACCAAAAAATTCAATATCATTATTTTTATTCCACCATTATAAAAAATATAAGAACACTTCTTGCATATAGCCGGCCACCACTGAATGTAGCATTATCGACAGGATTTGTTGTGGTCGACTGCTGAATAAGTATATCCAACCTTACATGAACCGACAGTCAAACTAACATTCCTTTCGGGGTTGTAAATAGCTGTCTTTCTCCCCATCTGCACTCTCTCAAACAGTTGGAATGAAACTATTCATCTTTCACATCCTATCCTTCAGAGTTCTGATGAGGTGACTATCAAAAATGTGATAGAATTCTTTTAATTTAATTCGAATGGAATCGGAAGATTTTCGAGGTGTTCCGCTCTATCAAGTGGTTAGAGGCACAACAGTTTTATGAATTTTTTACATCGATCTGTGCTGCATTTTAATATCAAAAATGAAGGACAAAGAAAATTATCTTCATTTATAAGTATTCATATAAAAAAAATTAAAAAATTCAGAAACTGAAATTTTAAGAATCCTTTCAGAAACAAACGAAGGTATGAAAAAAATTGTGTCATAAATTAAAAACAATTCCTTTTATTGCTCGTCTTAAAAATAAAATTGTTTCAAAAAATTTATTGCTAAAAGGGGGGAGAAAGAAAAGGAGTTATTTGCCTATTTCTGTATTTTAGGTCCAATTTTAACTTAGTAAGAAAAATGAACTGAATTGAAAACACATGCCAAAATTTTTTGGCTGCTTTTTTTTTTCATATCAGTTTGAAAAAAAGTTTAAAATGTAAGGTTTTATTGATTGTCAGCGCAGCAGTTCATTATTAACAAATTAATTATTGCTAATTAATTAAATATTGTTATGTTAATGTTCTGAAATATTTTGTAACTAAAGGGCTTTTGTGTTTAAAACCATAATTCATAAAAAATTAATTGAACTCAAAACTAGTATTGCTTAAATATAAAAAATTGAACAAATTTTCCTTCTGAATTTGAGTATTCGGTGTGCAAACTTATACAGATTATATAAGCTATATATAATTCTGCCTAATTATTATTTCTGCCAACTGATATCCCTAATACCCATGTAAGTGCATTTATATTCATTTATTAGAAAACTTATTAAATCACATCAATCGTAATTCATTTATCATTATTTAAACCAAAATATAGAGTTCAGGTTTTCATAATTTGAGTTTTAATTCTATTCAAAGTCATGGAATTATACTTGAAAAAGAGACCCAATTAACTGCAATAGCTTCTCCATCTTTTGAGAGGCCTAGAATTCGGTTACTAGGAATGCCATAACATAAATTTAATCTAACCAATTTCCCGGAGTACATCCTGATAGGCGAATGATTGGCTACATCAATATGACTCCTTAAGTATCTGCAAACAAGCATCAAAATGTTAGGAATTTTATGATGGTTATAGAGAAGATTGTATGACTCCTGTAAGGCGATAGAATAAATCCGATTATATAAGATATCAGTATAATATTATGTGAAGGATTTTGGATAACATTCTGTGAAGTGGAAGAAATTATTTCATGGAAAGAAAATCATATATGTACTTTTTTTACGCATTATTTACGTTTCATGCCATCTAATTTAGTGGCTTCGATGATAATAAAAGAGTTCCTGTAGAAAGAATTCTCTCCTATCAGAAGAAACGAGAGATTCTTCTATGGCTTCAACAATTAATTTAGTAGAATAAATGAGTTTCTTCTTAAGAAAATTCCAGAAACTACATCGAATAGCACCTTAATAAAGCGGAGTACCAATTAGGTGATACTGAAAATAATATTTGCAAAAATTTTTTTCCTTTCAGCGACTAATAAAAAAAATCATTTTTTTTTTAAATTTTATGCTACAAGATTGTTGTTTCAAATAAGTATGATTTTGTAGGATTTTACGATATTTACTGACTGTGGAGAAAATAATTTGTATCTAATAAAAATTTTCAAGCAGAAAAGTGCACTATATGATCAAAAGAATTTGGATACTTCCATATTAATTTTTTTTTCTTTCGATTTTCTCCAAAAAGGCTATACAAACTGCTCTTGAATTTAGATAATCTAAAAATATGCATAAATTCACATTTCATAGTCACGATTTGCTAATTAGAGCATTTAAAAGTGGTTCAAAAAATGGCAAAGTAAAGATTTGAACTCACCCCGTTTAATAAAGAACTATTAATAATCTGCAATTTTATTCAAAGGTTTTGGTTGCTATGATGAATACTTGTGTGGGTTGTGAATATCTCTGTACTCGGGGAAAATGTAAAGGGTTTATGAAAAAATCTCAAATTTTCCTGCTTTTTTTTTTTTCGCTTATAACAGGCGTTACTTTTAATTGAATCATACGAAGCTTATAGAATATACGACAATAGACTATCAATGCATTACATTAAACCCAAAAGTAGATATCGTACATATCCTAGGAATTGTGAGAATGTATAGTCAATAATTTCTGACTATACATGTGAAAATCGTAGCATATCTTTTACTTCATAATTTCAAAGTCAGATAAATAAAGTAACATATCAAAATTCTATTTGAAGACATTCAGGGTTCGGAATGATTTTTGCATTGCAATAATAGAATTTCAGTTATTTACAAAATAAAGAGGGATTTTTCACAAAATGATATTTTTTAATAATGAATCTTCAACTATTTGGATTCACATGTATAAAATCAGAAATAAGCTAATTTACATTTTATATTTATAAATTATCTAATTGATATAGTAATAAATTAGGCATGATAAATAATAAAGCATTTTATTACATTATTCCCATCGCTTGCTCAAACATCAAAACTGTGATATAACTCGATATATTTTATATAATTAAAAGCATCCAGATAACTTTATATTTTGCAAATAATCCAAAAATTAATATTAAGTAGAGGTAAATAACATAAATTGAATACGATATATATTTGCAGAATCAGCTAGAACGTAGAATTCGAGCTTGGCTATAACGGTCCACATTAATGACATAGCTTACCATCTTTTATAAGAATGACGAGCAATCCCCCTTAAAAATTAACGAATAGCTTTCGGAATAGAGTATTAGACATCATTGTACAAAAGATGAAGTTCATTTCATAATAAAAATTGATTCATCAGCAGAATAAATAAAATATAAAAATGTTATGAATTTTTTCATTCTCATCGAATCACAAATTCGACTCGATTTCCCTTTATCTAAAGATATCTGGATGACATTAATTATTTAGAGCACATTGTAATACAGCCATCCATTGATTAAAGTATAAAAAATACCACTGTGTGAAAAATCCCTTGTCACTTAATTGCTTGTGGAAAGCAATTGAATTGAACTTGGCTGCAACAACCAGAATCTTTACGAATATTAACTGTACCCAATGATAAATTTTATTAGTTGGACATGATTATTGATTTGAAAATTTAGAATTTAAAAGTTTTTTTTTCTTTTCAAGGGAACTTTTTAAATTATCAAGAACAAATACTCATACTTTCTAGGATATTGAATTTCGATTTTATTATAATATATAGATAGAACATATTCTGTAAGTTGATATGATTTATTTGGAAATAATACATAGTATAAGCAAAAGACATGCAAGGAAATCTGGAATTTTTTTTACAACTTTTTTTGTATTTTCCCAAATATAGTGCTATTTCTTTATTTATTAAAATTAGTATTGCACACAGCAAACAAAATCTTTGAAGAGAGTGGAAATTATTATCAATTTCCTTTGAAATGGTATGAGCCCAAATCTTTTCTTTCTTCGCCTATTTCAACTCAACATTCTAAATTTCCTAGCAAACAAATATTGATTGATAAATAGGAGTTCAAAATTCAAGTGCAGTGTATCACGTATAATTTTAAAAGTGATTGGATACTTCTGTTCAATTATTATATTTTTTATTGAAATTTAACAAATCATTTCAAAACAGACGAAATTTATTTCAGTATTTTACGAACGATTTTAAGCATCAATTTATCTGTTATTGTGTGCGTCCGTGCCTTCGTAAGAAGATATATTTCATTCTGAAAATTAGACCTACATTTTATATTACCTAAAAAATTCGTTTCCAGTGGAGATTTTTAAATGTAAAGATTTGGATATGAAGTTTGTCTTTTGTTTCAACAGGTTTTGTGGCAGGTAGTTAAATTTCAAATTATTGATCTCAATGAAAAAAATTATAATTATTCCTCAAATCTCATCAATCTTAATCTATGCAGCTTTTTTATTTAAATACTCATAATTTATTTTCTGCTTAAAATTGAATTAGTAAAACACATATTTTGAAATTAACCTTTTTAATTTTGTAAATTAAAACTTTATATATCCTAATCTAATGAGTGTTATTGTGTATAAATTATTATTTTATTTTTTATAATTCGTGTAATCCTACTTTCCAGCTCGGATAATCAGTCGGCGATACAGATGGATTATAGTAAAAATAGCAGTGGGTCAAAATAAGTCCTGTCGATACTGCTTCATGAATTCATTAAATGTGAATTTTAAAAAATTAAATTTAATCTAAATTTGTTAAATTGTTACATTGTATAATTTATAGTGTAATAAAATATAACACAGTTGTTAAATTGAAATTACACTTGTCGTTGAAATTATTCTAATTTCCAAGTGAAAAGTGCAATCCAAGTGTTGGATTGGTTTTTATACATTTTTATTCATTTTGTTTCATATTTCTAAGGATGAAATTTTGTAATAGATTGCTTCATAAAAACTTCTGTTGTGTTGAGTTTAGAAATGTTGAACAATTACATATTCTTGATGGCAAAACAATTTCTAAACATTTTCAATAACTTGTTTTATACAATTAAATTTTTATTCTATACAAGTGGTGTGACTTAGTAATAAATTTCAAAAATGATTTCAAAATTTCATACTTCAAAAATGAATAATTAACGTAGGGCTTAAAATTGAAAAATTCAAATATTCAACATTTAGTATACTAATAAAAAGGACCGATTAAAATTTGTCTTTATTGAATTGTTATTACTTGAAAGCCCAATAAATTAAAAAACTATATTCAAAAAGATCTATAAGTATTTAGAAATAATTTTTTTTTTCAGGGAGGACAGAAACTGAAATACCCATGTTACCGAAAGTAAACATATAAATCTAGAAATTAGGAATATCAGAATATTTCAATCTTTAGTGGTATAAAATACTAAGAGAAAAGAATTTTTGTAATTTTTTTCTTACAACAAAAGAAATGAACATGAGTAATAACGACATAAAACCACTTTATGGGAATGGAAATTTTCTAATGATTTTTATTATTTGATGAATCATAAAAAATCATAATCCTAATTGTGATCATAATCATGAATTAAACCATAAAATAATCAAATGCTTTTCAAGAAGTCATTTTTTTTTTTGCACTGTTTCGGAAAATTCACATATATCACTCTTTTCTTCAATGAGACGAACCTCTCCCAGAAATATAATCTTTTTATTTCTAGCAATCAATAAATTTAATCATAGTTTAAAATATACAACTAACCATTTATTTAAAAAGAGCGTAAAATTAGTCAAGATCAAGATGCAGCACAAATGTTCTTTTCTAATTACATAAAAAAAAATTTAAGATGCTAAAATTAGCATAAAAATTACAAAAATGTATCAATAAACTAAAAGGCTTGCTGTGTGTTACAACATTCGTGAGTTTTCTAATTGAATGTATATTTATATGACGAAAATATAAGTGATTTAACATTTAATTAGCTATTTTAAAACATATTCATTAACAACGTTTTAAATTTTTTTTAGCAATTTTGAGTATTAACACAATGATGAAAGAATTTCATTGAAATGCCAGTAACAAGAGCAACAACAAAACTGGTTGGATATTTACAAATAAAATTAATTTTTTCAAACACTAATTAAAATGTTAACTAAATGGACAAGCTGACTGTAAGTAATCGGATATTATGAAGGGTCACAAACTAAAAATAATTCAAAATAGTAAGCAGAAATTCAAAACCTTAGCATGATATCAACTATAATGTGCCCCCAATAATAACCCCAAAGTCGTGTGGCCTCCATATCTTCATCTCATCGATTGGCAATTCAGATCTTAAACAGCAGCATAACATGCACATGCGTTAGCGTCATGTGATTTAAGGTTCTTATGTTGCACACAAGCACCTTTACTAATGAAACGAAACTTCAAACATTCAAATAATATAACGTGGCTATTTTGTTACGATGATATGATAATACAAATTAAATGAGTATTGGAAAATGTTTCACAAGTAAATGGTTTTATTTAAAGTTATTACAAAAGAATTTACACTGATATCACTTATAAAAAGTGACGAATTCAAAAACTAAAAAAATTGACATTCAAACTGGACAGATGGAGTAAACTGGCACAGTTATCCTGAAAAAGAAAATACAGTTTAAAGGACAAAATTAATACACGTTAAATATATTTTATAAACACCATAGATGTCCACACTATTCCTTCACACTTTTCTCTTAACAAAGTTTCAAAATAAGTATGGGGAAATGAAAAAAGGAGCAAAATATATTTATATTAGATTGGTTATTAATCACACAGGAAAAACACCCATTTTATTGTGTAGAGAGAGTAATTGCATAGTGTAAAATGAGAGAGCAGGCAAAATCAATATTATGAGTCATACAATCTGATTTTTAAGTTTATAGATTTAAATTTATTTTATTTTAAAGTTTAGAATGGTTTATCACAAACTCACTAAATGCCACTGATAGAAATTTCTTGCAATTTAGATTATCAAACAATCTTACAAATGCAAAACATACAAACATTACATAGTGATATTTAAAAACAAAAAAAGTCAAAACGAATTTAAACATAATTAGTTATGTGATTTGATTGCAACAGAATAATATAAAGTGAATAATATTTGTAAATACTTTATTTAAATAAAACGTGTATTTGAATATCCTTCTTAAATTTGCTTGTAAAAAATACTTCAAACCGAAGAAATTAAATTTTCTGAAAACAATAAAGAATATTTCAGACTTTTTTCTACATTAGGCATAAAATTACAGCCTCATGCTTATATACAATGTAAAAAAACTTCCATCACTAGTTGCGAAAAATTTGTTGTTTTTTTAAAACCTACAATAAAATTTGAAAAATTGAGATAGGCGGTGATGCTTGTTAAATGACGAAATATATACTTAAAAGTTTATCTATAAAGCAAGAAATATCATAAATAGGTCATTTTACTTAAAGTATGTGCATACATCATAATATTCAGACACGATTAGTAAGAAAGTCAAGGTATGGAAATTCATCTATAGAAAAAAATCATACAAAAGAATAGAAACATCATTTCTTCTGAAAAGAGGAAGTTAAATATTTACATCATGATGTGAGTCAAAATATTTGTAATTTTAATTCAATACAATAATTAAATGTAAAATATAATTATTATTCTAATTCACTATGCATTTAATATAAAAAAATCGAATTCAAGAATTCCTTAGATATTCATTTCAAATTTTTGAAATAAAATATCAAAGAAGTGAAAATAATACATGAATACAATGGTCTCTATAATAATTTACTTCACCACTCACTGGTTGTTTTCAGCAAAGTGAATAAGGAGCGTGAAGGGGAAATCGAGTTGTTGCATGTCGATGTTAGTTAAACTGGGGTGAGGCAAAAGTTTTGATATAATTGTTAATTATTATATATAGCATAATTTAAAGTACAAATTTGTAACAATTTATGCAACAAATACATCACACTATTATAATGATTTTTTAATGACTTTATTCTAATCCAACAGTCTTCTAGTCTGATTTCTTTAAGATAACTAGAGGAATTGCTAAATATATAAATTTGTGAAAATTGTTTCTTAATTATTCTATAAATTTTCTAATGTATTAAGCAATTATGCCAATTTGATTTAAGATGAAATTGTGTAAAACTGTAGGAACTTACAAGCATGAAACAGAAATACTAAAATATCATAAGTAATATGATGTATATTTATTTCACTCAGTTACAAATACTACATTTATCTTTGTTAAGTATTAGTTAACCTAAACTTGGAAGTTTTAAAAGATTTTTTTAAAAATATGCATCTAATTAATCTAAAAACAAATTATCCATTATAAACAATCCTATCAGGAAACACTGTCAGATATTACACAAAATATTCTGATAATTTACTTCCCTTTCATAACTGAGATAAGTTGCTAAGATTGATTTGGTAACAAAAATGAAGGCATCAAATATTTAATGTACCAATTAATTAGTAAGATTTTCCTTTGGTAGATTACATTTCGCCATTATATTTATTCAAAACAAAATAATTTAAATTAGATTATAGAAACATGAAAACCAAAGATAATTTGGATTTTTCCATTTTAATGGATTAAAGAATAATTCAAGAATATTACAAAATAATATATTTCAAATGTATCAAAAAGTGTTGTAAAAAGTGTAAATATCCACTACATTAAAATAAACAGATATTTCTAATTTTTAAAAAAGAACTTATTTTTTAAGCAATTTTTATACAGGTTTTGTCCTAATGGCGCGCACGACTCGAAAGATTTTAATTTCCAGCTACTGGTTATAAGGAAAAATCAGTGTCTTGAAAACAATAATTTGCACCTAATATTGAATCGAATATGCGATATTTAAAATTATTAGATCATATTTTCGAAAACAATGGTGTGTCAAAATTCATCGAGAGGAATTAAAATAATTGATGAATTTACATAAAGAAAAATATTTTTTATTTACATTTGCATAATTGGTGAAAACGAATTCTTATCGTTATTAATCAAGTGTGTGTGTGGAGGGGAGGGGAGACGAACACATTCAAGCGTGATGTCAAAATGTTTATGCCAACTGTATAAAGGATGGCTGCTTGGTTTTTAAATTGGACTTTGCCTATAAGAGCTTTACTTCTTTTAGGTGGTTAATAAATGCTGATGTCTCTTTCCTAATATTAAGCATTTTATTCAAAAGTAGGATGCTTTCCTTCATCTATACTGGAATTTCTTCTCTTACCTTAACGATTTTAAAAGTCTAGGTGTGTGGGAAATCTCAGGTGAGTCACGTTCAAGAACATTTATTGCTTTGCAAATTATTGCTGTATACAGTTTTTCTGACTGCACGAGGGGTGATCCAAAAAAACTTTTCAATGGAAAGGAAAAATTTTTCATCAACAATAAACGCAGGATACAAATGGTAATTAAGAGACATATGTGGCGGTAACTTTTCTACATAATCACCAAACCTGTTGAGGTATCTATCACATCCCTGAACTAATTTGTTTAACCCGTCTTGGTAATAATCAGGTCCCTAGCTACTGAGACAATTCTGAGTAACTTTTTGAACATCACTGTCTGATATGAACCTTGCTTCGGAGAAGTGTTTCTAAAATGCCAGGAAAAGGAAATAAGTCACTAGGAGCTGAATTGGGGTTACATGGGGGGAGGGTTGCTTCAGACCTCCCATCTAAACGTTTCCAGGGATCTCCCTGCTTTCTTCAAAAGAACGACACCATTTCACCACCTGTTGTCTATTCATTACTTCCCCCTCTTCAACGATTTGTCTGTGAATGTCCAATGATTCTTGGCCCACAGAAATCGTATCACGTCTGGCACCTCTGTGTGAGACTAATTCTCTAGACGCCTTGCCATTACTGTCGCTGTTTCAGGTCTCAGTACTAGTACTATCTTCTCAATCAACCGGTCTAAGACAACTAGCGCCATCTATTTCCACTCTGCATATTCCTCTCCACAACTTCTACTTTTCAAATACTGCTGCTTGTTAACTTTTTTTGGATCATCCTTTGTATTTCACCAATGTGCTCAATTTTGGGGAGCTCAGGACAGTCTCAATAGCTTAAAGTTTGATGCTATCTCAATTGTAGCATTTGATAGTCTGTTCTTCTAAAATTTTATTTAGGCATAATTTTAAAGATTAAGTCTCGTAAAATACATACACTCTGAATGTAATTGACATTTTATTGTTGCGTGATAATTTTTTAGCACAGAACTCGTAGAAATAAAGAAATTGATTCCAATGAAAAATAAGTTCAAGAAGAAAGAAGAGATCAGGAATAGTTGTAAATTTTCCCATTAAAAAATAGATTCAGTAAACATGATAAATTAGCGAAATAATTACTTACTGATTTCTTTTGGCCATGTGGTTTGGATTTCAAGACATTCTTAGAGACATTTCCTCGTCCCACATTTATGTCAGTATCTATAAAAGAAATTTTAAAGTTGTTCTTAATCAAAAAAAAAAAAAAAAAAATTCAACTTAATTAAAGTTTCAAACTAAAGTTGAAAAAATATTTTAAAACTATAAGACAACAGAGCTCTAGAAAAAGAGCTTTGTAGCTTACTAATGTAGAAAAAAAGTGTATTGATAATCTGGATATAATTTTTTTCATAAATGCACCGATTTGATAATATATTGAGCTAGCACACAATTTTGCTTATAACACATCAATAATAATAGATTAAAAAAGTTTTTGAACAACCATGTAGATCGGATAAATAATGACTTATCTATGAATATGAGGGACACAAATTTTAGAGATATCTGAAATAAAATAGTTAAAATAAAAAATTTTGGCCATTACATATTTTTGAAATTTAGAATGATTATTTTTCAGACTAATGTTTCTAAGTATGATCTGATTTTGTATGTAATCTCCAATTGACTTATTCAAACCAGATTAGTTGGATTTTAATAATTTGCAAATTATATCCTTCTCTTGATGTGTTTGTAGGTCTGTATATAACACACTTGCGATCATTTATTTAAATTTTCAATAAAAAGTTATTTTGATATTAAAAGGTCTTAGGCCCTAGTACGCAAGTTCAAGCCAAATCCAATACTGAGCAGCGTTTTTAAGATATCTATCAAAGTTGGACTAGATTAGAAAGTTTGAAACCTATTTCTAGTATTTACGTCTAACTGATTTGTAAGTCATTCTGATATATTATGGAGGCTGGCAATGCCAGAGCATAGCCGAAAGTGGGAACAGCCTTCACTGAAAAACAGGATTTCAATTAAGAAATATACTCTCAGTTATACGAATGCTAATCCTGAACTTCTGAAGTCTGATCGTAGATACTACTGAAGAGATGGTAACGTATAAATATTTCACTATACTATTTTGAACCCATAACAAGCGAGAGTAATTCAATTACCAGGAGAATTTCTCAGATCGAAGTATTGGCCAGAAGATATGGCCATCTTCCAATATCGAGTAGAAGTTGCAGAAGCTACCTCTACTCGACATAAGAAGTAGAAGTATCTTCTGAAAACCTCTATCTGAATTAAAGGAAATAGGCTGTAAGGTGGAAGATATATATTTTAGATTCTAAATAATACGATACCTTCCTCCAGTCTAAGATTCAAATCAAACCAAAAATATCATTCAGATGGAAAACCACGAGTTTACAAGTCAGCAAAATTATAGTGAAACTAATACCTGAAAACAACCGAGTGCAACATTTCGAGAAATCAGAGATTGCTTTTCCAGTCAGAGCTTGAAACTCTCAAAAAGTAAATGGATTTCTTAGTGGTATGGATGTAGTTCGGGGTGACGCAAATCATTCACATGCAAAAGAAAGGTATCAGAAAAGGATGGTAAGGTATTAATTAAAATGACCAAATTTTTTTTAAAAATGCTTAATAAAAAATACTATTTTGTGTAAGCGGTGTATACATATTAAATATATAAGAGTAAGAAAATTATTAGGATATGAACCAAAATTTATAACCAAAGCGCTTCACAAGGGACAAGCGCAGGTTCACCGTTGTGGTTACTCATTGTCAGTTAATTCTTAAATGCATTTGATCTGGACGAAAATTATTAAATGACAGCCTTTGCAGACGATATTGTTATTAGGATGAAATCAACTGTCCGCTCACCCCAGAAATGTCATGGAAGAATAAGAAAATATAGGAAACTGGGCTAATTTTTTTCAACTTAAATTCAACAAAGCAAAATAGCAGTACAATTATTTTTTTAAAGATATCATTCATCGCCCCAATATTAAATTGTATAATCCTAGAATTAATTACAAAAAGAAACTTAAGCATCTTGGAATTACTTTTATCTTTAATTTATCGTTTATTCTTCATTTTTATCACATTCAAGAGAAGACTGGTAACATTAACAAGAAACCGAGAACGATTACTAGATTCATTAAGAGGTTCAATTCAACAGCCACATAGGAAATTAATAAAAATAAAGAATGACAGAAATGAAAATGAAAAGAATGACAATGCAT
>JAPMOQ010001879.1:754394-775998 GCA_026543055.1 Argiope trifasciata | reverse complement strand
AAAAATAAAGAATGACAGAAATGAAAATGAAAAGAATGACAATGCATTATTTATAAATATAGTATAAAGGTCAAATAACACGAAGGAGCAAATGCAAAGTTTTCCATAACTTGCTTTTACAAATCATATAAAACAGTTTCTAATGAAGCACTCCAAACCCTCAGCGGTTTCCCACCAAATGATATCCAAATATCCGTTGAAAATAAAATGATCAATAGCACTAAACAAGCGAAAAAGAAAGAAAACACAAATAGAAACGCATACTTTAATTATGAACATTGATTCAAATGCAAACCTTGATTATTGGTGGTCATCTTGGAAGATTAGATCCAAAACATGGATGCTTTTATGACAATAATGAGGAAGGTAACTGTATTAGAGCTAATGTTTCTAACATGGATAATACGGTGGGCTGTGCATTGAATAGAAGAATGGAATAGAAATATGAAAAAGATGCTATTACAGTAGTACGTTGTTTTTTGCGGAAACTGGGAAACAGCAAATGCCCTGGCAAAAGAAAATACTTTTTAAAAATTAAAATTCTTTCAGATTCATAATCAGCAGTTACGGGCATACATTCTGTAAATGACAGGAGAAACACAATAAATTAATTAAAAGACTGCATTAAAGAAAGAGAACTATTTGCAATTAATGTGGATTCTAACACAATGGGAAAGAAAGAGCAGATAAATTGGCAAAATCAGCTCTACTAACAGATTAAGTAGGCATATACTACAATAGAGCAATGAAGGCAGAAATAAAATTAAAGTAGTATGGAAATACCTTTGGAAAAATGCTAAAAAAAATGACTTTAATCAAATAAAAGGAAACTTTTTTCTCGACCATATCTTTACAGGACACGCGATTTTTAGAACTCATTACAAGAGATTTCTTGCTAAAGAGGACAAATAACAGCGTGGATAGTGAAAAATATTGATCACTTTATTAGGAAATGTGAATTTTGACAACTGAAATGCAGTAAATATCCAAATAATTGAAAAACCCAACAAATCAAAGTATCAATAAAGAATGCGATGGTCATCTTTTTGGTCAAAGTAATTATTTCTGTTACTATCACCTTGAAAATTGATTAATAATATTTCATCAATTTCAACTTTAAAAAAGGGCTATTTGCCAACTTTAGGTAATGAGCCTTTTTACTTTAATTTACAGCCATTGGACCTGTCTGCCTTCAGGTGAATGAATAGTCAATCTTCTTGCTGGGATTGTTTTATTATGTGGTGATCTGGAAGGTTTTAAAGTGAAGAAGTTAACTGATAGTTGCCAACTGGATTTTTTGATTACCAGTGGGGTACTGTTTACTTCTAGTATTAGAAATGGATATTTCGTGGAAATCTGCAATGATGCCCATATAGCTTCTGCTAGACGGGAATAAGATTCTGCATTTCCTTTGAAAGTCGTGTGTGTGTATGTTTATATATACGATACGTATAATATGCAATGGTATCTTTTAATCTAATTTTAATTTTAATTAACTCCCTGTTTTTTACCTGAAACTAGCTCATATTACATTATTCTAAAATTATCTCTCATTTCCTAAATCAAATCCCGCTTTTTATTTAATTATCCTAACAAGCATTCTAAAACTTGATACTACAACTCTCACGACATAAGCCTAACGCCCAAAAACATTTCATTCAAAGGTGACTAAGATGTCCTTTCCTAAATCGATCAGTCAAAGAAATCCCTATAAAAATCTCACGATTAAATGCAGAGAGAAAAATTTCCCAAACTTTTCTCTTCTGGTTTGATGTAAAAGAGTGTATTTCATCTGTCACCCTCGTGTACAAATCATGCCTTCCCATTGGAATAATAAATCGAAGTTAATTCCACAACTGTCTATATATATGTTGTGTGTGTGTGTGTGTGTGTATTACTTCGAACACGCATTTAATATAATAGTTGATTCCGTAATTCCCACACTGGGAATGAAGGGAAAAAAATCCCTAGCATTCACGCATACCTTTTAGATATAGTTAAGATTTCCTAGCTTAAGTCGACACGTGTAAAAGACCAGGATTCTTTTAGTTAAATCATCGAGGAGAAAATTGACAGTCACTTAGCTCTTAAATCGAGATGTAAATAGATGTCAGTTTATCATCGTCTTTTTCCTACATATTTTATGACACCCGTGGTGAAATAAATCGAAGGTAAAATTCGAAAATTTACTTCTTTTCGACCATGTAACTACAAAACTATGTTTTACATATTTTGTACGTGTAATGATATCTCTTAATCTGATTTAAATCCTAATTAATTTCCAAAATTTTATCTTAATTTAATGCATATTAACTTCATTCTAAAATGTTCTCTTATTTCCTGATCCAATTCTCACTTTTTTATTTAATTAATTCTACATGAACTCTGTAAAATTGCCGAATGCAGCATGTTTTCACGTTCTGAGCGAAGGCATAAAAATCCATAATTCTTACATTACTTTTGAAGGATATCTAAACATCTCTTTCCTAAATCGACATCAATGTTACAGCTATATAACCCTAACTTACCTATTCACGTTTTTTATCATGCATCTCAGGGAGTCATTGGAGCTGTTCTAAAACAGTCCGACTATTTTGGTAAATTACATCGTATCAACTTTTAAATGTAAAATGTATATTAGCAGATGCTTTGCCGTGAAAAAGAAAACTTCTGAAATTTTTCAACTTCCGATTTATTTCATCCCAACAATAAACCAACGATCCTAAAGGATGCGGTAGTCTACATCAAAAAAAAAAAAAAAAAAAAAAAGGCTGACATTTTCTCTTTTAATGATTTTAAAATGAGATTTTGACAGTGATTTCTAATGTCGATTTAGGAAATGGAATCTTAGTTATCTTTAAAAGATTGTAATAAGTATTAAAGATTTTTATACCATCGCTCAGAGCGAGAGAACATGCTGAATTCAGCTGTTTTATGGCGCGCATGTACAATTAATTATATAAAAAAAGTAGCAATTGGTATCAAGAAATAAGACACATTTTAGAATAAAGAAATTAGGATTTAATTATTAATTAAAAAATGAATTATTAATAATTAGGATAAGAAAATGAATTAGGATTTACGATTAAGTAATATCATTACACACATATAGGGTTTTAAAAAATCGGAGCAAGCTTTTATTTCCCTAAATATTTCACATAGACGTATACTTCCAGGTTACAAAGTTTTATTATATAAGATGACCAATTGTATGAAATCACTTTGATTTCTGGGGATGCTGATAGTACAAAATTTGAATTTTAAGTTTTTATACGTCCCCCATAAAGTAAAAGTGTTAATTAATAAAATGTTTCTCTTGTATTCTTCTATGAATACACAAAATGTCACGTTTTTATCAGCAAAATTTGAAGAGATATGCTTATTTTTAAATTTAGAGAAATTAAACAAAAATTTAGATATATACATTTTTTTTTAAATATAAATTTTTTTAATACAGAAAAGCTGCATACTTAAATATTTGTCTAGTAATACATCATTAGACAATCACGAATTTCCTAATCACGCATAATGTTTCCTGTTTTATTGGTAGAAAGTTTATCATTGACATTGTAAAGAAGGGAAGAAAAAATTGAAAGTGAATATTCAAGATATTCCAAAGAATGAAAAGCAAATAAATAAATAAATAAATAAATAAAGTTATTCACTTGTACTAAAAAAGACTATTATATTTAAATAACAAGAAACATTTGTTTATATTGACGATATATATAGCATTAATCATATAGTTTTTCTAGCAAAAAGGGGTATACAAATCTCGACATTCTTTTAGATGTGTTTACAGAAAAGTATAGTGATTGCAAATTACAGGATCGTTATTCTTCCAGAGAGAAATGGAAAAATACAACAGTACGTATATGTAATAAAAACTAACATTTTTGCTTACTTTTTAAGTCGCCTTCATGCTAATGCACAAGCAATCAATCTAGGACTTAATATTGCAAAAACGACAGTGGAGAAATTAATTCAATGTACTTATTGACGTCCATATTATCTTCAGTCCATGGACTGATAAAATAGCTAAATGAATAATTACAATATCTACATACATAGTTTTACAATTATGTCCTTCTCTTGAGAGAAATGTAAATTCAACAGACGAATGTTGCTATAATTGAGATAATGACATCAATATTTAAAACTATCACTTTTAGATCGGTAAAAATCCATTTTTCGAACAAGATTATTTATTATCAGCGACAATTTTTATAGGTGTGTGATGTAACATTTTAAGTAACTTTACAGAAGGCACAATTTTGAATATTCTGTATGATTATTAATACATTTAGTTAGTTCTGATTGGCACTATGTTTGAATTAAGGGATGAATTGACTTTGGCAGCATAACTTCAGTAAATCTTTATTGGTGGATTTAAAAAGTTTCTTCTTAAGTCACACATGATGATGAGCTTGATTATATGTGGGCAAATATTGTTAAAAGAATGCAGCTTTGGACAGTATAGAAGGTATTCATTTTGAACAATTTTTTCATATTTCAAACAATTCAAACATATTTTTGATCATTTAAAAAATTAATTTAAGTTAATAAAAGCTTTATTATGTTCTGCTTTTGAATTTTTAATAACCCTGTGTGATATGTATATTCCTTATTAGAAAGTCTTGCTAAAATATCCATCAGAAGTATGAAAAAATAGCCATTAATTCCCTTGTAATATCTTTAAAAAAATTTGCAGACAGATACAAGAAATTTTGTATTTTCATATGTATATTATACTCATTGACACTTTTTCGCAATGGAAATTGTCCGGCAAATTTTTTTTTTCAGTCTTTTATTCTCCTTCTCTACCGAAGTCAAGTTTTTCATGCATTTGGGTAATTTATTTAACCAAACCTTGTATATACATGTGTGTATCTAATTGAAGAATGTATATACAAGTGTGTATCTAGTTAAATAAACACTTGCAACACATTTTGGAACACCCTGTGTTTTTACTGGAACAAGCGCCTATTACCTTAAATATTGCATCTAGATGTAAATTTCCGTCTACGAAATTTCCTTAAATAAAGTGGGAAATTGTAAGAATAAGCATTGATTTTTACGAAGATTGATAATAAAATGTTATAAAAAATTTATATTTATATGCCTACCCTTATAGTGTAAAAATGTCAATTAGTAAATTGGTTTTTACCTGGACATGGAAATATTTCAGCTTCGATCTATAAAATTCATAGAGGTTTTAAAATGTTAATTTATCCTACTTTTTCATATTTCACAATGGCATTTGTAAATCTTACGTTGCAAATTTCAAAGGTAATACACATATCACAAAATGTTATTAAAATAATGGAATAAAAATAGTACGGCCTTTGTTAATTTTTCTTAAATTTAAGAGAATGGTCAAATAAATATATAAATTGTGATGTTTAGAAAACTTTTGAAAATTCATATAGCTGGACTACAAAATTTATCTTCAAAAATAGATAAATTGATAAAACCTAATATAAAGTTAAGAATGTTAATTTATATAAAATTCTTATATTTTTAGACAAAAGAAATAAATACAAACAACCTAGTTCAGCATCTTTTATGCCTGTTAGACTGTTAAAAACGCAAATTCTGAAGAAGGCAAGGAAATAATTGTATACATGAAGATATCCCAGCAGAATATGAATCTACAGGAATGATTTCAGATTATATTCAATCTAACTAAATGATATATTTCATATATTTGTTTCATAGCATAAAAATACAGTTGAAACTTTGAAGGAACAGTTTCAATCATTGATATATAAATTTCCAATCATATTTGTTACTAATGATTGTAAAAGAGTGAATGTAGATGTTTAAATTATAAGTAATAATATATCTTTTACATAATGTTTTATATTGCTTAGATTGAATAAAATCTGGATATCCCATTATTTATATAAGGGTCGCTAAAATAAATGAAAGTGGTACTACTATAATAACTCTGTCATTTGAAAACAATGCGCATGCCCCTACAGAGGATCCAGAGTGCTGTGAATTCATGCGGTATCTTCAGATTCCGCCAGATGTGTGTGTGATAGCATAGGAGCACGCAATTCATGCAATTTTTAACAGCGGAAAATGTGAGTGCTAGTGAAATCTATCGTCGATAGCAAACTGTGTATGGCACAGAGTGTATGTGTTGTAGATCGGTATTCGGATGACGTAGGGGTTTTCGTAGAGGAAGAAGCAGTACTGACGACAGGCCACGACCTGGTCAAGAGGAGGTAGTTATCAGTAAGGAAACAGACGCAGATGTAAACCGTCCCGTGAGAATTAATATGTGTATCAACACTCGAGAAATAGCGAAGGAAATGTCTATAAGCAAAGGAAGTATTCATACAATATTACATGAAAGTTTACAATACCGAATGGTTTGCGCGCAATGGGTGTCGAAACAACAGGGAAAAAAATTCATCACATGTGTGTTTCCATACAACACCTTAAGCGGTACCGCAAAATGAGGAATCAAATTCTTTCAAGGAACATTGTGGCCGATGAAACATGGAGCCATCACTTTCATCTAGCCATTAAAAGCATAACCATAAAAGGGCGACACCCTTCATCCTCACGACCGAAGAAGATTCACTCGTCAACCAGAGATGGTAAAGTCATGTTAACATGCTTCTTCGAAGTTGATGGTCTACTGCTGTTGGAATGGTTGCCTACGAGCACAACTGTCACTGCTAACACGTACTGTGCCACATTGCGTGAACAGAAAATGATTTTCAAGAATCGCCAATATGGCTTGCTGTTGTGAAGAGTTATCCTCTTGCATGATAATGCTCGTCCTCATGTAGCTGAGGCGTGCAAAACATTGCTGCGGCAATTCCGTTGGGAAGTTCTCGAACATCCCCCTTACCGGCTTGCTCCCTCTCGCCCTGTGACTACCACATCTTCAGTCACTCAAGAAAACTATAAACTGTAATTATGGGTAGAGATAAAATTATCTACTTTTCAGTTAAAACACAAAGATTTTTCTTGTTTTCAATAGTCATATTAAACTGTAAACGTTTCTGAATCTTATCCTAGTAATAATACAAACAGCAGCTATAGCTATCTTCACTTTAGTGTCATAGCCCTTTTAGAATAATTATTAATCTATATAAGATTATTTCGACCATATTAGATTATAAAGATAAATGTGCAAACTAGAAGATATTGATTTTCCTCTCATTTTTAAAATCATGCTAATATTTCAAAAACTATACATCGTTTAAATAATTCAATAGTTTGATGTTAGTAAAATAATGAAATGAAACGAAAATGATATATTATACTGAAATCAAACGATATAACATACTGTAAAAATAAATTACAAAATTGTTTTGAAGACATACCTCTCCTGGTGTATGGATCTGGTCTCTCTCGAAGTTAACCATATGAATCTATTTTCACAGAGAAGTTGCCGATTCACACTAAATCTATGATAAAAAAATAGAGAATGAATATTAATTCAAAAACAATAAATTATAGATCTTTTCAAATATGTAAAAACACAAATACTTTTTTCTAAGAAAAAGATGAAAGAAGCAAATTAATATGCAGAAAAATTCTTCAAGTACTTATTGAGTAAAATACTTAAAATATTTTTCATCCTACAGTCCATATTATCATTTTATCACAAAGTAGTAACACTATTTGCAAATAAGCAATTATGAATAGAGTTCGAAGAATTCATCACTTAACTAAAATAGTTTTAAACCAACATTTTCCTACTTGCAGAACATGTAGAAATCTTATTTTAAAAGAATACATTTAATTTCAAAAATTGTAGATAATTCATGTATAACACTTGGTATTTATATTTGATTAAAAGTGTTATTTTATATGTGATATATGTGTATTATCAAATTACCACTGTGATTAAACAGTGGTAATTTATATGTGATATATGTTTGCAGATATAGCACATACTTCAGCTATTTCTATAAAATATTTACTTGCATCACATCTTCTATATTACACAAGAATATATAAATATATATCATAAGCCAATACATATATGTCTTAAAACTTCAAATCTTATTATTAAAAACTGTATTTTTCTGTTGCTTTACTTTAAAATTTAATCATTTTCTATTTGATTCAGTTTCAAAATTATATTGATTAAAAATTTACTTCGATTTCATGACTTATTTAAATTCATTTTTAAGGAAATTTCTCGTTTCATCTTTCAAATATTCATCCATAGATACTACGAACTATTGACTTTATTGGCCTTACTTTTTCTTAAATGCAAGCTGTTTCATTAATATTATTTATAAACAAATTTTACAAAATGCATTAATTCCCAAAGTATAGCACTTGAAGTAAAAGCGTATTTATCTATTAATTTTTTAAAAACTTCCTTTGGCATTTAGTGTCAATACATAGTGTTTCTTTACATATATCAATTAGCTTTAGTTGTAATACACTGCAGTAGAATAGCAAATTTCAAGACATACACATAGTTAAATATGGAAAAAAATATAACATTCATTACATTCATAATATAATTAGTATGTTGAGACCTTAAATCCCTTCAAGCTTCAAACAGAGCTTACAAGCATTACACAGTAAAAATAAGTTGACAATCAATCATAGGAGTATTGATATTTGAAGAAATGAAGACACAATTGAAGTGAGAGAAACAGAAGAAAAATATTTCATACGTACATAAGAATCCAGAAAGATATAATAAACATGAAGAACCAGATGCTATGCTGTAAAAACATTTGGAAAGAACAGAAAGAATTTTAAAATGTTTCGCAATTCTAATCGAGTCAAGCAGCAAGCAACACTTTAATCAAGTTATGGAAATTTTGATAACTTTTTTACGCTATAAGTAAATGGAATTATTGAAAAATTAAATATTTCCAAAAAATGTGAGGGAAAAAGCCCTGAGAAATAACTCAATAAATCTCACAATTTCCTAAAAAGTAAACTGTCTCACCTAGGCTTGATTATTTGAAAATGTTATTAAGAGATTATTATATTGCAATTTATATTACACAACAGTTGAAATCTCGTTAATTTCTAAAATCTAATCATGAGACAGTATAACATTACATATGAAATGACACAATGAAAGAAGTACACTGAACAGAGGGAAGTAAATCGAAAATATTTTTCATTGAAAAGATAGATAAATTAGAAGTAAAATCCTCAAAAAGAAAGAGGAAATTATTTTTTAAAAACCATGAAATGCTAGAGGTCATTTGTTTTTTAAAAAATGTAAGTAATTGTAATCAATCTTCTACGGAACATTTCTAAAAAATTGAATATTACGCTCTTAATAAAATTTGATACCATTTAAAAGACTATATAATTTTGCTAAAATATATAAATAATATATATGGGCGAATTTAATACAAAATTTATATAGTTCATGCTACTTTAATTAAATTTTTGCACAAAATTTAAGGACTGTCATTTAAATAGTAAAAGTGATCATTAAAAAAATGAAAAATTCATAACAAAAAAAATAGTTACAAATGGTGTGAAAACTAGAAAAAGAATGACGGGCAGAAAAGGAAAGAAAATTAATCAAGATGAAATGCAGCTAACTCTTATATTGAAGATGATACCGCACATCAAAAGAATTAATAAGGATTTCCGAATTTTAGGAGACAGATACAAAATATTTTTAATACATGATTTTATATTATTCTACACTAATATTAGTTTTTCAAACTTTTAACAAATAAAACAAAACTTTTTTGAGTTGCATTATAATACAATACTTAAACATTTCCAGAAACTACAGTGAAAATGGAAAGTATTATAATATTTAGTTTTGAAATCCAATGAAATTTCAGGACTTCTTAAACTATCGAAAATAGTTCAAGACTGTTGCCTCATAAGAGGAGTACTGATTTGAAAACTGCAATAAGGGAAGCTGCTTCAAAGTCTCACAAATACTTTTTTTGGAATTGCTAACAACTGAAGAATGGTAAAGTGTACTATCTCCGAAGAATTCCAGAAAAGAATTCCAAATTTAGAATTTCCAAATTTTCTTCTGGCACTCTTCGTCATAAAATTACTTAAGTCTATTATTTTTTTAAAAAATTAATATTCTCTACATGGTTTTTGTACAAACAAATTTACACGCGGAAGTATACGTAATGAAATACTATCTTTGAAATTTGCAATGAAATCATCTTCATTTTCGTCCTAAAATTTCAAAATTATACATTTTCTGTCACAAACAAAACAAAATCTCAAATATCTCACAGAATATTAAACAAAATTTACACTCCAAATTAAAACATTTTCCATCAAGAATTTATTTACGGTACCGAAAATGGGTATTACCTTTGGAATTTTTAATATGTAGACAAGCCTTTATGAAATGTTAGACACGGAATCTCACAAAAGAAATAATTTTCTTAAAATCTTTTGTCTCGATATAACACAAAGGAACGTTCGCTTGACAATATCGCTGTACGTGCGACTCTGGCAGGTGGTACATGATCCTGTACTATTTAATGACGATGTTCAAATGCAACGTTTCTCATAACCGCGTAGGAAGTAAACCCTGGTTTTCCAATGAGAACGCTCCGGTTTTACTGACAGTTTGCATGATCCCATTGAAATAAGAGGATCACACATTTTCTGTTTTCTCATATATTCGGGCAAAATGACCAATAGTTACAGTCACCGGATTTGATGTATCTAAATCGAAATAATTGCTCACTTAATTTAAACATTTACGATTGATTACGTTCTAGTTCTGTATGCACTTAAATTATTCTTTCTAATAATTAAAGTGATTGCGGAGGATAACCCAATTATAGCAATAATTTCTGAAAATATTACTGCACAAGTTTGATTTTTACACTTCATTTTAAAATTCAGATGAAATTCTTTTAATGATGTACTTTTTATTGTCATGTAAGTTTGCCTTTAATTTTAACAAATTTTACAACAATGTTTTATGCACACTTAGAACACTTTCACAGGAGGATGCTACTTAAATCATCGTAGTCAAATATTCAAATTGTTACCATGTTCTATCTTTTGTGCATTTATACTTATTACTTGTAGTTTGAATTATATACCTATTCCAGCAGATGCGTTACCAAATAGAAGGAATTCGAGAATTTTTAATTTCATGTATTCCATTTCGGCAACCATAATTTATGTACAAGAATAAGTGGTAAGAATTACGTCAGTTTACAATCAGTCGTCAGTCGCGAGACACAAACAAATGAGCAAAAATAGCTATCTTTTAATTTATATTATATCTTTAATATTAAGGATTTTTATCCCTTCACTTGGAATGTGTGAACCAACTGATTTCAGCAATTTTATAGAGCGCGTGTAGCATTAAATAAATATTTAAAAAAATGGATCTGGATCAGGAAATGAGACCATTTTATAATGAAGTTAATAAGGGCTAAATTAAAATAAAAAGTAAGAAATTGATTAGAATTTAAATTAAATTAAGAAATAACATTATATTTACATACACGCACACATGGCGTCAGCAAGAAATAAGTTTCTCACTTCAGAGAGCTCTAGAATACGTTCCAATAGTTCAACCAGGATAAAATTTGAAATACAGATAAGTCATACATTTAATTAAATAAAAACTTTGGTACAAACATTCATTAACATTTATTAAATAAAAATTTTAGATCGAAAATCCGCCAAAAGGCTGTTATCACATATTCGCCACTGTATTATCACATAAGATTTAATATGTCTCAGAAGTGTTAAATAATATAAAAAGACAGCATTCAGTTTACTGAATATGCCCCACTAACCCTTCATGCTCAGCAATCGCAAAGCTATACTTTCCACAGCTGACCGGAGTAATGACTGAATATCAAGAACATGGTACAGAATACTGTTGCTGGTCTTTGTTGGTAAATATTTTCCTACAGGAAACCTCAAAATTAAAAGTCCCAATGCTTGTTATTTGGTGAACGAGGAAGCCGTGCTATTAGAAAATGACGACTGATAGCCGTCAAATACTATTTTAACAATTGCATTACACGATGATCAATGTGAGGAGGTGTGCCATTCTGATGATGATGATATCCTGAACTCATCCACGCTGTTGAAATCGTGGGATTACAAAAACCCTCAGCACGTCACCATACCCGTAGTCCTGTGACAAAATAGGTTTAGATTCCATTTACTTACTGCCTTACAAAAACGTAGGTCTAATGATAACGGTAGTCGTGATTTTTCAGATTGTTAAGGTGTAGCGTGAATATTTTCAGCTATCTAAATTCTACAATTGCATATATTAACTTACCCATTGAAGCAAAATTGGGCTTTGTCACTGCACAAAATATTCTATAATCATGTGATGTCAATCACTATTTCAGTAAGCAAGTGAAGTACAAAAGTTTCACGGACTTCTGAATAGCCATCCTGCAATAGGTGCACAGGCTTGGCTTGTAGGGATAAAAATGTAAAGAGTTTTTTTGTACAGTGGAATATGATATATCTAATACATATGAAATAACTAGCATACTTACACTACCATGCGGAGATTCATTGATGTTTTTAATGACGGCAGTAGTAACATTTTCGACACAAGATGGGTTGTCATCCCTTTCATCTACCTGACGAACGCCTAGTTTTTTTCAAATTTCTGTATCACAATCGCTAGAATAAAATTTTGCAATTGTCAGTGATTTTTGTTAATTTTCAGTTACATATTAGTTTTTTTAATGCAAATTTAACTTTTATGCAAAAGGCAGATTTTGCTAATAACACTTACAGTATATAAATACTCTTATAAATTGTACGAGATTTTATTTTACTGTTAAAGTTAGTAAAACTTCTTCTATTATTACCATGTTATGACATTTACTGATGTACACAGAGTGTCCTAAAAAGTGGAACAAGCTTATAATTTTTGTATATAGTGCACCTCGGAACATATTTGCAGTAGCAAAGTCAAGGTGGAAAATTGTATGAAAAAACACTTTCACCCATGCGGAGGTTGAGAGTAAAAAGTTTAAATAAATGTTTACACATCCCTTATAGAGCAAAAAAAAAAAGTCAAACGAAATGTTTTCCTTACATTCATCTATGCACACACACTCACACAATGAGATTTCTACCTACAAAACTAGCAGAGATATATTTATTTTTAAATTTGAAAGGACTTATCACAAATTTAAATAGAAATATTTATTTCAGAAATGCATATTTATTCAACACAGAAAAACTGTCAAATGTAAGTATTTGTTTAGTAGTAACATCATTAAATCCTCATAATGTAATAGAAATTTAATAATCATGCATAATGTTGCTCATTTTTATAGACTGGCAATCGTAACTTCGATTTGATAAGAAAGAGAAGAGCTGTTGAATATTTAATAAACTCCAGGGAAATATTGGATTGCCGAACATGAAAAAATGTTTGGACATAACTATACGTTTTCTAAAAGAATGATGTATTTCATAGCTAGGAGGGTTTTGGAAATAAATGATCTTATTTTATGCCACAGGTAATCATAATACTGGTCTAGTTGTCGACGAAAACAAACATCGTTTTCTGAATCATCGAAGTAATTCTTGGAAATCTGTTCACAGATTGGTTTAAGCGATAGTAAATTAATGTGTCTTTAAACTTCCAAAGCGGAAATACGAAGACAAGGCTCAAAATAAATGGGTTAAAAATCGACATTTTGGTTTATTATTAAGTTAATATCACGCTAGTATACTAACAATCAGTTCAGAATCCAACACTGGAAAATCGACAGTGTGGACAGTATTCCAAAGTGCTTATTGGCATCCATAAAATATTTATGGAGTCCTTGGACTAACAACAGTTACTTGGACAATCGCCATCCATAACTTGAAAATTAGACCCTACTTTTCAGTGAAATATATTTTCAACATATGAATATTGAAAGAGATAGAAACAGTAATCTTCAAAACGATCACCTTCGGACGGATTAGAATCCATTCTTCGTGCAAGAAATGAATCCCAGGCGAAATTTTTCGTAAATGTATAGCGTGGCATTTTTTGAAACTTTTAGGTAAATTTTTCACAATATTCTAAAAGCTGGCGGATATATTTAATTAGTTTTGATTGTTATAATGTCTGAAATAAGGGATGAATAGGTTTTGGCTGTACACGCTCCTGAGATCTTTTCCGACAAATCCAAAAAGCCTGTCTTTATGCCATTGATGAAATGGATCGCATATACATTAATATTGTTTAAAGAATGCAATATGCTTTATATAAATATCAAAGAATGCATTATTAGTTTCTGATTATCTCCATTTAAGTCTTTTGTACTATGCATATTATCCCTGATAAATACAATGAAAGTATTGCTCATACACTGCTATTGAATGAAAAAATGATTTACATCAGTAAATTTGCCCTGTAATATCACAGGCAGAAACATGAAACTTTGTGTCCTTATAAATATAAATGATAGAAAAATATTTTGCTCATTCACATTTTTTCTATATAGAGGAAGAACAAAAATTAAATTTTTATATATATATATTTTTACCTTTTATAGAAATATCTCCATAACTTTGATGACCTAATTTGATGGAACTTTGCAATTCGAATTCATAAATAAGTGTTATAATTGCAAAAGTTAAGGAAATAAAAGCTTGTGCTTTTTTGGAACACCCTATATGTAAATTGATTCATGATTAAAGGCATTTGAACTATCATATGCAAATAATATTTCTTAAATGATACATTTTTGTTTAGATTGTCAATCATTTCATGAGATTACACACAATATGAATTAATTTTATGTAATAAAAGGTGTATAATGCCTGCACATGAAATTCGTTCACTTGTAATATTCATCAAAATTGTAAGCCTTAAAATTTGAAGATTTAAGTCATTAATGGAATAAAGATTCATTTCAAACCTTGAAATAACAGCATCGGGAAATAATTTTTTCCAAAAATTCAACCAATAGCTTGAATAAATTAGACAATACTCTGTCATAAAATCAAATAAGAGAACATAAGTAAAAATATATTCTATGAATATTATTAACAAAAGTTGTTCAAGTTTTCTCTTAATCAGAGAGAATTTGGGTAAAATGTAATTTACTGACAATCTAATATGAAAGTAAGAAAGTGCAAGGTCATAGATAGTTTCAAAGACATCAACTAATACTCAACTGATGTACAACGTTAATAATTTTTAAAAAGTTATTTAAAAAATCCAGTTATAATCTGTTATTATGATCATTCAAAGATGATAAAAAAAAGTCTGTGAATATGTATAGAGACGTTAATAAAGTATACAAGTAAAGAATAAAAATTTAAAGATAATTTAAAGCAGAAACAGGAAATTATCAAAGAATCGGCAAGAGATAATAATTTCAATCAACAAAATTTCAGAAATAGAAATTATAAATAAAATGTAATAAAATATGAAAGCGTAGCACTAATATATCAAAATCAACTCAACTGAAAAAAAAAAACATTTTGAAAGCATGAGCAAATATTAAAAAATTTAGTGCACAAAAGTAATTAAAAGAATTTTTTTAAATGATTCAAAAACTAACTAATTTTTCAACAATGATAGGCTACTTAAAACAGAATTTAAAATATAACAATCAAAGTAGACAATTTATTCACAGATAGAATCAAATGCATCACAGTAGAATATCATACAGCAGTATATGCACATTAATCATTTTCACCAAATCAAAATTAGAAAATACATGAACAGGTTTTTTCTGTCTTCCTTTTTTTTACACATTCATATTGAGTTTGATGCCATAAATAATATTAAATATGCCTTCTATTTTTAATTCTTAAAATTGCTTACAATCCACAGCTGAAACAGCAAACATGCATTATTTTACAGAAATGTATATGATTTACCACTGTCTATATGAGTACTGAACAAAACTTTTAGTCATTGTTAGGTAGTACATAATAAACTGTTAATAAGGATTGTAAATGAATTTGAATTTTTAATAATGCAACACATAAAAGGCTTTTCATTAGATTTACATAAGAATTGACAATAGTGAAATGTTATTTATCTTAAGACTAATTGCAAATAATTGGCTTGGAATAAAATTCTTAAAACATTATTAGAATTCAATGATTATGTGGACTAAATGTCTGCTTTTAATTAATTAGAAATACTTCATAAATGTTAAGATATCATTTTCCAGAAATTATTTGAATTTGAGATCATTTTTATTTACTGGAATGTTTAAACAATAATAATCTTAATAATCTTTAAAATGCTTGCACACAAAAATAAATATGAATACACATTTTACAGATTAAAATATACAACTTATGCATTCATTAAAAGATATTTAGTGCATATACAGATAACACGTAAGCATTAAAATTATGATAAATATATAACAATCTTTTAAAGAGGGAGACAAAGATTTAGCATGCAAGTTTAACATTCTGTAAATGAAACAGAGAGAAAAAAATATTATGAAAATTATAGTCATCTACAATTGCCTTAATAATATTCGCATGAGGGTAAAACGAAAAAATTAACTTTTGATTTTTAATTTGTAATAACGCGGAACAGTTGCCTTTTGGAGTAGATAAAATACATTATGAATATGAAAAATATTGGAGTACATCTTGAGGTACCGTAAAAACGTTGAAATTTCCTAAAATTGAAATTTTTGCTACAAGTTTTTTTAATAAAATAATTAACTTTTGATATTTAATTTATAAAAGCAATGAAAAAATTATCTCTTGGTGTACATGAAATAAATTAAAATATGAAAAATATTGGAGTACGTCTTGATGGGCGTCAAGGATGTTAAAATTTCATAAAAGCACACTTTTTGGAATTTATTCAAAAAAAGTTTAGGGCCTCGGTTAAGAAATAAAAAGTTTCAAATAGGTGTTATAATATGACTCGAAATATAAAAATAACTTTATTACATTAGCATGGCATACAGAACACTGAGTCATCGCCGGCAAAGATTTGTCTACGTGTGGTGACAAGCGCAGAGTTGGTGTCAGGTAAGTAGCTTTGCCGAATGCAATTGTGTTGGCGTCTCCACTCAGTCTAAAGTACAGCTTATTTGTTAGTTTGGGCGCATTATTTTGAGTAAAAATGGCCCTGTTTAAATTAGCGAAGACAAGACAAAGGCCGCAATGCTCTATTTTGGGGAAATTTAGTGATTTGCTTAAAGTTGAACTGCCTATTTAAGAATATGTTATGATGTGCTACGATTATATAAGACAAAACTTAAAATTTGCTTCATAGGAAGACCCTTCTGTAAGTGAAATATGCAACACTTGAGTATGGTCAAGAGCTTATTCTCATTTTTTTCTAGCAAAAGAATTTTACAAATGATAAAAACTTATCCTGCTAAATACTGAAATTTATTTAAGTCTAAAAGCAGAAAAAGGTCAGATAAGTTTGATTCCAGCCTTACAAAATTTAGAGAAGGAAGAGAAACATTTATTTGATATCACTGCATGTAAGTGTGCAAACTTTATTACTTGTATTTTTGGGGGAAGGGGGGAGTACCAGTTATGGAACAGGAATTTCTAAACGATCAACACTCAAATAGGAAAATAGTTATAGGTGATATTTATATAGCTACGACAAGCACTTTGAGGAAGAAAGAACAGAGAATAGTTGAGTTTAATCAAGAATAGACAAAGAATACTAGTGTGTCAGAAATGGTTACTGATGAAAATGATAACACTAAAGAAAAGCAGTGTATTTACAAGAAAAGCCAAATCGATTAGATCCTTCAAATATACCATAAGACTCATACTGAATATCTTGTTTAAGTGCATCTGCTTGTGTGTTTTGTAATTGTTGAAACCTGCATATATGTATGGCTCCAAACACGTGTGTAACCTTATCAAGGTGATGATTTCAAGAACATTATAAAGCCGATTATTATTATTATTTAAAAATAAGGTGCTTTACTGCGCCAAAAAATATATCTATGTCCATGCTGAGTGATGAACATGAAATTCATTTATAACGTATTTTAAAAGCAAAAACAGAAAATAGAAGCTGAGTCAGGGAGTCTATAGTTCCAAAAATAAACTTCGAGGCAAAAGATTATATTGGCACGATCTCATGGCTTGAAAATAACGTAACTGACCTCCCCCCCCCACGTTGAAACATGTTTCCTGTGACTCTCTCAAAGACTTTATATAGTTTATGCAGACAACTGAAGCTGGATTAAAAAGTATAGCGGACACGGTTAAGAATTTTCCTTCACTTCTTTGTCACACGCAAGCAGTGTTAAGAGCTGTGAAGCTGGTAACCGAATCGGTTCAAATGCAAGAGATGGATACATAGGAGCAAAAATTAACTCACGAGTGAATGTGTCAAAATTTGATACAAAAAAAAACAAGTATAATGTGACAATAAATTAGAAGAAAACAGTTTGCAGTTATAATATTTGTAATTATTAAAGATATTGAAGTAAGAAGATAATAGTAATAAATAATATTTTACTATTATTATATTTCGTAATTAATAACTTTTCCCAATTGTAATGTTTATTTTTGTATTTAAAACTGTCTTTTGTAACATTATGTACGAAAATTCATAAAGAATATTTTATCAAAATTAATAATTTTTCAATTTTTTGACAATCTTTAAGTTTTTTGTGACTCTTCCAAATAATGTAATATTGCAACCAAAATTTTTAATCCTAAAAGGCAATTTTCCCCCACTATTACAAAACTAAAATTTTTTACTATCATTATTTTTTTTTTTAAAAAAAGACCATTTTCCATTTTTCTAACAGCTTGGTTGTATAATGAGTTACAATCTTGAAATGAGGAAACGTGAGAGCACTGGATAAGCATTTAACAATAAATTTAGTCAAATTTATTATCAAACATATTTTTGTGCTTAGCAAGGTTTACATACAAATTTTAAACTTATTTATTTAATTTTGTCCCAATAATGGTTTCGGAATAACAACGTTTTGCAATTTTATCTCTAACATTCGGGGTTCATGAGTTACTTTTAATGTCAAATAATGAAAACTATTCTACTGATTCACCAATAATTTTTTGTGACATCCATCACTTCAGAAAATGAGGTTAGACAGAACAGAATTAGCCTAGCATGGAAAGCCGCATGGCAGCGTCACTTAGCTAAACACTTTGTGTGAGCGCGACCAACGCGCATCTTCTACATGTGAACATACCCTAAAAGATGTTACAATAAAGTTCGCTCCTCCCCCCTATGACTATGCATAAAAGATAATGCAATCAATGGATCAAAAACGATTCACAAAATTCCATTTGTATTCGAAAAAAAATCTTAACTACACAGGAAGTATGAAGCTACACAGAACTACACAGGTAAAACTACACAGAACGTATGAATTTAATTAAAATACATGCATTAAAGTGATGTTATTTGTTTGAATTCAACATTCAGAACCCTTTAAAAGGAAAACATTTTAATTTGATTCATTTTTTTAGAAAAAGGGAAATATCTAAATAAAGAGAATAGGCATATACAGTATTTTAATATTCTAAAAATAACTCTTATTAAGAAATGAATTTTAAAATATTTCGATTCAAATACTCTCTCGACACTTCCTGTATATAGAAGAACTCAAAACAATTAGCCATTTAGTTAAACTTCCAAACCAGTAAGTTAAACTAAAAAGAATCATATTCACTCTAAGAAAACTTAGCTATAATTTCAAGAGCTTAGCGTTTCCATCAGTACATTTTCCAGAATTTCTTTGCAATAGATATAGTACAAGTTTTTGGAATGAGTATTGAAACAACGAAATTTTAAATTTTTTTTTATTAATCTTTTTCAGAATTTACAGAACCAATAAATGGAATGATTTGGTAGATACACGTAATGATATTCTAACATCTAATTTAAATCCTAATAAATTTTGAAAGTTTTATTTTAATTTAGCCCATAGTAACTTCATTCTAAAATATTCTCTTATTTCCTGATCCGATTTCATTTTTCTACTTAATTAATTCAAGAGACGCTTTGTAAAGTTGCAGAATCAGCTAAATGCCGACTTTCACACGCTCCGCGTTGTGCTGTGTGTATTATCTTTGACATTTGCAATGAAAGATTTTCAGATGCCATTGTGAAGTATGAAAAAGTATTTACATTTTAAAATCCCTGTGAATTTTGTAGATAAAAGCTCAAAATTTTGCATGTCCATAAATGAATGTAAAAAAAAATTTACTAATTGACGTTTTTACAGTATAAGTGTACACATTCCTATTCTTTAAACAGAAATATATTGTTTTATACATTCATAAACATATCAAAAAATGATCTAAGAAAAAAAAAGGGGGCTAAAATCTTAAGGAAAGAAAAAGAATTAATAAGATATTACCAACAATAGTAGAAATACACATTTATTTATGTTTACCATGTTCATGAATCAGAAGAACTGCAAGAAATCAGCATCAACTTCAAGAACTTTCCAAAAAAGTTTCCAGTAAAGAAAGGGAAAATGCATTTTCCATGTCAAGAGTCACCTTAGAAATGATAGATTCAGGATTTTTTTATTCCAGAATAGGTAATACTTTTTAAAATTTTACTTAAAAGCTTTAAAACATAATTCACTGTAAAATTACCACGTATTTCACCACCCTAAATAACCAATTATCAAAAATTTAAAGATTTGCTATCAATTTAATTCTTAATTTTGAATTTAATCAATTCCACTGCCTTAATATTAGCTAATTTATTGGTATTAAGTGCTTGTAAGATAAACTTTCAATTTTCATGAAATAAAAAAATTGTTAAGCCATGCCCAAAATTTATTAAGAAAAAGGTGGATGCCAAAAAAAACCCCCATTTATTATCTTGATTACAACTAACCATCTCAACTTGTAATATGATTACAGCATCAGCAATCACCCAACTGAAAGATGTAAATTTAAATTGCATAAAATCAATGAGCCTACAAACATATATACAAGAAGGGTTGGCTGTGTACAAGAAGCCAACATACATATTTTAAATTTTACAAACAAAATCACTAGCAAGAATTTGTGATTAAAATTCAGATGGAGAAGAGAAAATAATGATACGAATAAAATAATATTGCCAAGACAATTATTTATGAAATAATACGCTTTTTTAGGAAATTGTTTTATAGCAATCATTTTTATTATTACAATTTGTTCACAATCGGGATAACAAATATATATTACTAATAATTCGATCAATATGATTGGATACTACAGTAATATTTTTTTTTTATCCTTCTTTCAGGAGTGCAACTGCAAAAGAGTATTTTAAATAAAAATATTTTTCTTTAAAAATAAAAGATTTAATGCTATTTTTTGACCGATTATTTCTTAGAAATTTTTTTCCAGTAATAATGGAAAATGAACCAAGAATAAGATTAATTGCCTGCTCTTGCATGAAAACAAAAAAAAAAGTTATTATTTTTACATCATAACCATTCAGCAAGCAAATATGTTGTATCAGGTTGAGTAGTTAGATTTTATTTTTTAAAATATGTGTACTTTTTAAGCACTTTTAGAAGAAAGAATAAATACAAACTAGCATTAATGAAGTAATCCTGATTATAAAACTATGTACAACTGATTATAAAACTGGACCATAAAGTATCCAGAAAAGTTATCCAATAAACTGGAGAATAAAGTATCCAGTAAAGTTATCCAATAAACTGGA
>JAPMOQ010001879.1:723215-737906 GCA_026543055.1 Argiope trifasciata | reverse complement strand
AAACACAACATCCCAAATAACTAACATTTTATTATGTTTATCAACTTCTATGACCTCATCTATTGATGATGGAGAGTTAACTTTGGTCATCTTATGAAAGGCCGAAGGTCTTGTTCTGATTCCTGGGCTTAACTTTAAAGTCTGGAAAGTAGATTTACTATACAAATACACTGATGTTCACCCTTTGACTGAGAACTGTGAAACCTTTGCAAATGCCCCAAAATTAGGTTTTTTTATGCATTCCAACAAGAAGCGGAAGAGGAAGACAAGATACATAAAATCCACCTAACACCATGCTATTAGTTTGTACAGAACAATATCCCAAACAACTATTTAGTGCTGATCAATATCGTCTTCAACCTCTTACTACAGGAAAGAGTCACTTGGGTCTCAACAAATATCTTCTCAAAAGAAATCACATGCAGATAAGTGACAAGGATAAAAAAAATCTGACCTGGTACAAGAACACTGGATGCAGTCTCTGAATTAGAATGCCAATTTATGCCAAACGAAAAAACAATGTTCAAAATTGTTCTCCATCCATATGCAGGTTATCTTTTTATCTTAAGATAATGTTAAGGAGTTACAGACACATGAAAATTTTAACAAGTCACATTTTCACATAATTTGATCTGGATGGCCAGAATGTACTCTTTGGAGTCTTTCAGCTTCTCTCCAGTATATCCAACGTTGATTCGAATTTAACGAAAGTTGTTTTGGTTACCGTATTTGCAAGATAACTTGGGCAAGCATTATATGCTCAAAGATATTGAGATGGAATAAGAAAAAGATCAAAATCATGTGGAAAAATTACTTATCATCAAAATCAAATCTATATGAGAAAAAATTGCTTATCATCAAAATCAAATCTATAAGTGGTAAAACTGCTTATCATCAAAATCAAATATACATGTGGAAAAACTGCTTATCATCAAAATCATACCTACACATGAAAAAAATTGCTTATCATCAAAATCAAAACTGTATGTGGAAAAAATTGCTTATCATCAAAATCAAATCTGTATGTGGAAAAACACCATATCATCAAAATCAAATATGGATGAGAAAAAATTGCTAATTGCAAAACCTATTTATGATGTAAAGTCTCAGCTAAAACAAATTAAATCTTTAGATGTCCAAGTAACTTTTAAAGTTCAAGTTTTCTTTTAATTTATTGTAAAATTTACAAACATATATTCATAAATTACAATATCTTTGATGTAAAGCAATAGATTCTTTAAACCCCTAAAGACTATTGTCTGCGAAAGACATTCAAAACGACAGATCATCACAGGCACAGCCAAGAGAGCTCAGAAGTTTAATGTCTCACTTGCTAAAAATAACTCTCAAAACCGTGGTTCCTTTTAAAAACAAATAAATCTTCATTGTGTTTGGGATATTCGTAGTTGTTGAAGATAAATTTATTCAGAATTTCGTTCTTGCAATTCTTGACACATTTACGGATCAAAACAAAATCAAGAAATTTATTTTGCGAGAAAATCCAAGTAAATATTGAGTTTAGAAAATACATTTTGATTATATTGAAATGAAATTTTGTTAGCACGAGAATCAATTCGCATTTTATGGAAGGTGGTAGTCCATTGGAATTTCCCAGAATATAAGTACTGATAATTCGAACATGAAAATTTTAAAGTGGATCGAATAATTATCGATTTTAAACATTGCTGACGTTTTTCAGACTCTTTGCACTTCAACTTTATTCCCGTAACAGCTTCAAAATTGTATTACTTAAAATTTTGATAAATTATTATTATTTATAAAAATTTTCATATATTTTGGAGTTTAGCGGAAGTTTTCTATAATTACTTTAGCTGCTGACCTAACAAACTAAAAATAATTATCTTTAATTTTAAGCCATTGATTATTCAAAAATAAGATTTCTTATCTTATAATTTTGAACGAACAATTTTTGTACACATATAAATTTATTTATTTCTTGTATCTCGGAAACGACAGTAATGATTTGGATCAAATTTTATACATGTTTTTGAATTTTAAATCTGTATATGTATATGTTTCTCCTGAAAAAAAAAACGTAATTTTACATACACACACATACTTTTCTTTATAACTAACTATTAGAATAGTATATTCAACTTCCGCTTCGAAGTGCGGACAATGCAATTTAGTGGCTTGAATAACATGAATGACGCCTGTGCTGAGAGTCCTTGGTTCGAGTTGCGCTTTTTACTTTTGTATTTATGTTTAATATTTTGCTTTTTAAGTTAAATAGGCTTATTTTCTGAAAAAAGGCAATTTTCCAAAGTAAATAAAAATAAAAACCATTTTTTCTAACTAACTTTTAGAGCCTTTTTCTAATTGCTCTCATGCTGATATTGGGAATATTCGGAGTTACCTTAGTGTGTACCCTTAGTGATTGTTCTTCCAAGTTTCTTCTGGATTTCGACCTTTCTCTTCAAACTTTACTTCTGTCAACAATTATTTGAAAGCTTTCATCAGCTTTCTCACAGCTGATATCATGAATTAATGCTGATGAAAAGATTGCCGCTGAACTATCCGTATTCCATATCGGTTACATGTTCTTGCAATCGTAGTAAACTGTAATCTTCTTTCGGGAGTAGAATATGTTGGAGATTTTTCTTTTTCAAAGGCAATGTCCATGATGTTCTAAACTCACTTGACTTCCTATCTAACTTCGGTTTTAAAATTGTTAAAATTCTGAAGTTTCAGAAGGTTCCAGCATTTTTAGCAGAAAGCGAATGCAACTTCTTAAATTTGACTTTTATTCTTCCTTGTAGCAGTTTTTTTTTTTTTTTTTTTTTTTTCAAAAACTAGTCGGTGGTTTGCATATTAACAGTATTAAAGTTCAGTACTTTCACAGATCTCTATCAGGTTATAAGTTGTACTTTTTTTAAAGGCATGTTCCATGATTTCTCATGTAAGTATAATTTTAAGCCCATGCATTACACGCGGCAATGCTAATAACTTTTTTTTCCTTCCAAAGGCTTCAAATTATTCTGGAAACTAAAAGAATATTTTCAGTATGGGTAATATTTCAATAGTTTTAAAAGCTTTTCATGCTTTTTTTTTCAAAAAAAAGTAATTATTCTTATATGACGTAGAATTAGAGCTGAAGCTCTGTACTGAATTTCTTTGATCTTAATACAATTATCTTCATAAATTTTAATCATTTTTGGTTTGGAAGTATCTTAGCTCTCTTTAAGTATTTTAATGTTGCTGTAGTAGCTCAACATATCCACAAACTTAGATATAACAATGTAGCTAAGCTCATTTTTGCTACCAGTAATGTGTAGCTTAATGTGCCACTTTATTTGGTTTCTAAATTGAGCTATAATCCCTGTTTCTAAATAAATGTGAGTAATCAATAAATGAAAAATATAAATTTAATCAAAAAATGCTACGAAAAGCACACAAGAAATGAAAAAAGTAATGGAAAGCTCACGCTTCAATATATTTATTCCCAAATAACAGTCAAATGATGCTCATACTAAGAAGTCGAATTTTCACGTGATGTGGTTTCAGCTAAAATTTTTCAATTTCATGCTATTGCTATGATTTCTAGAAACCATTAACATTAAAGCCTATGTCATTTGAATCAATTGATTTCAAAAATAATAATTAAGCATATAATCTATATAAATAAAAATGAACGTTTGTCTGTATGTCTCTTATGCGCTGCCGTACCACTCATCCGATTGCGATAAAACTTTGGTAACTTATTACTTGTACTAATGGGATGTTTATTGGAAAAGTAAAATTATCTAATATATATATATATATATATATATATATATATATATATATATTTTGGATTCATTTACCACATCTATTAACCAATAATTAATGAATTTTTGTTTGTACCTTATGCATTGCCGTGTCGCACATCCGATTGCGCTAAAACTTTATCAAGTTATTACTTGCACTTGCAGGATGGTTATAGGCATAGTAAAATTATGTAATCTTTATAAATAAAAATGAATGTTTGTCTGTATGTCTCTTATGCGCCACTCTTCCCATCGCGATAAAACTTTGAATACTTATTACTTGCACTTATGGGATGGTTATAGGCATAGTATAATGATGTAATCTATATAAATAAAAAGGAATGTTGGTCTGTATGTCTCTTATGCGCCACTCTTCCCATCGCGATAAAACTTTGAATACTTATTACTTGCACTTCTGGGATGGTTATAGGCATAGTATAATGATGTAATCTATATAAATAAAAAGGAATGTTGGTCTGTATGTCTCTTCGGCGCCACTCTTCCCATCGCGATAAAACTTTGAATATTTATTACTTGCACTTATGGGATGGTTTTAGGCATAGTATAATGATGTAATCTATATAAATAAAAAGGAATGTTTGTCTGTATGTCTCTTATGCGGTGCCGTACCGCTTATCCAATTGCGTTGAAACTTTGACTACTTATTACTTGTACTTTAAATGTGTGGACTGAACCTAAAAAATCATGTTTTTCCCATAGCCAGTTGTATGTTGGATGCTTACGAGTCGGACAGTCGAAAAATTTATTTGTTTCTACTGAAGACGGAAAAAAATACTGCCTGTCCTAAAGGTCTTGAATAATAAAGTAACAAAGAATAGAATAAATATTATTTACTCTTTCTCTTTAATATATCATTCAATTTAAATGAATTTTCATTACCGATAGGAAAATAAATGCTATTCTTTGAATAATTCCTAATTAAAGATGAGAGTTATTTTTAATTTTGAATGATATTTCCAAAATTATTTCTTTCGCGGCAACAAAGCACTCATTACCAGCTATTTTTTTTAAATAAAATGAAAGATTTTAAAATTAAAACATGGAAACATGTTTATTGCTTCGCTCACCGACAATCATCACATATCAGAGAACTAGATTCGCATAGAATTTTTTTTGAATAATCAAGGAATTCAAGATATTATCTATCCATAAACAAGAAGGGCCAAAAATTTAAAAATTCTATACTAAATTATAAGAAAGCCTATTGTTGCGTAATTAATAGTTTATAATTAAAAGTAATTGTTAATTTTGGATGATTACATCAGTAAGCAAGATTATTACATTATTTTTATATTTACCAGAATATATTTTAACATATACATTTATTTTTAGGTAGATAGTTGATTATTATCCTTCCAGCGGGTGCGCGTTTGTGAGAGATACACTAGAGATAAATTTCGTTTTATAACTTTAGATCTGGTGGCACTGGGAACGCCTATCCTTGGCTATTTTTCACCCTCTCTTTGACCCACTTTCATGTGTCATCATAAGTTTGTGACGTTCATAGGTCTCTGCCGATCAGATATTTGTATTTTAGAGATACGCGCAACTGTTCATGTCAGTTTTTGTCACATCTGATTTTGTATGATTTTACAAATAAATCCGTGTTGTTTTAGACTGGCGACAGCTGGTAAATGCACGTACGAAGGAAAATAATGAAGAAAGCACCCACATCTCTAAAATGTGAGCTAAAATGAAAGGTGCTAAAGAGAAAAGCCGATGTAGGTATTGAAGAAGTGGAAGATGCGATGTCAGAGTAAAAACCCGGCCAAAAAGAAAAGGTACTAGAATCACGAGGTTCATTTGTGAAATTTTACAGAAATTTATATGTTTGGTGCAGACTAAATATATTTGCTCAAATTGCAACGCTGCAATGAAATAACAATGAAACTTTTTTCTTCCTTTTCATATCTAACTTTCAATTACTTTTTGCTTTTTATACATAAATTCTGTATTTTTGCACTTCTATATTTTATATACAAATCGTTCTGTCAAAATATCGACAATTTCATTTATATTATTTTTGAAACAATTCAGTTAACCCGTGGTCATTTTATATTAATACTGCAATCTATGTTTATAATGTTTCTGCTTCTTTTTAAGTAAAAAATGTTTAAAGTGATAGTAGTTATTAATCCTAAGCTATTTACAGTATAATTTTAATAGTTACGCTTTTGAAAATTTACAATTTACTATAGCGTATGTGAGAAATACGCGCGACCTTTCATGTTGGTATGACAGCCGCGCACGCTGGAATGTTATAAAACAGAAATTAGTTTACTTCAAATCAGGCAAGATATGGGATCATCAAAAAATTATAAAACTTATATCTTCGAAATTATACGACCCGCTCAGAGTGCTACACAAACAACGCTTTTTTGGGGTAGCTGCCCACTTTTCAGAAAGAATGTCGTTAAACGAAGTGGCGGCACCCCTGATAAATAGAACGAAACCTCATATCGTTACTAAATAAACTTTCGGGTTTTTGGTTGTTGCATCTGAGGGAAAAACTACACCTGTAGCATATTCAAATAAGAAATCCCCATGACACTTTGCACACAAAAGCTGTCGTTTGACGGATTATGGCGTTTGAAAAGGCCAACATATTCCAAATTTAAAATCACTGAGAGCTTCTTTGGCGTTAGAAATGGCTTAAAAGTTTACATTTTCAGCTTTCATTTCAAAAACCATTTTCAGATACTAAAATGATAAGCAAGAAATATATCAAGCTTTCTTGCAGTATTAAGTAGGAATTATTTTTGTTGTTGTTGCAAAAAAACATTGGAATTTCATTTTTTTAAATGAAATTCTTGAAATAACAAAGAAATTCATAAAATTCCATGGGATGAGGAATCTGTGGAAGTTTAGTAACTTTTGGAGTTATTGCAATATAAAATATAAATCAGACTTCTCTAAATCTATGTAAATAAAAATGAATGTTTGTCTGTATGTCTCTCATGCTCTGCCGTACCGCCCATCCAATTGTGCTGAAACTTTGGCAACTTATTACTTGCACTTACGAGATGGTTATGGGCATAGTAAAATTATCTAATATATAAAAAATTATTTTTGGATCTATTTACCGCATCTATTAACCAATGATTAATGAATTTTTGTTTGTCTCCACCTTATATGCATTGCCTGCGATACATCCGATTGCGATAAAACTTTAACAAGTTATTACTTGCACTTACAGAATGGTTATAGGTAGAGTAAAATTATGTTATCTCTATAAATCAAAATGAATGTTGGTCTGTATGTCTCTTATACGCCACTCTTTCGATCGCGATAAAACTTTGAATACTTATTACTTGCACTTTCAATGTGTGGATTGAGCTTAAAAATCTATTTTTTTCACATAACCAGTTGTATGCTGGATGCTTACGAGTCGGGCAGTCAAGAAATATATTTATTTGCACTGAAGACGGAAAAACAAAAATACTTTCTACCGTAAAGCTCTTGAATAATAACCTAAGAAAGAATAGAATAAATACTATTTACACTTTATATGTATTCATTTCCGATACGAAAATAAATTCTATTCTTTCTATCATTTCTAATTAAAGAAGTGACTTATTTTAAACTAGCCGCTTTTGGCGACCAGCTGGTTCGCCATAAGTAATGCGTTCTAAAATTTTCTATTAAGTCACATATTCATTAGCCTTGAAGCAATTCCGGGCATTGATTGGCCTGAAATTAAAAATGTTTTTTTCCTTTATGCTGCCAAAATATTAAATATGTTTTTTTAAAGAAAGCGAAAAAGAAAAAAAATTATTGAATTAATGATACAGATATTGTAAACGATTATAGAAATATGCCATTAAGTCGGGATTTCAATGCATATCCTGTCTAAATTCGATCAGGTTTACCATAAATAAAGAAGATTTGTTGAATAAAATGATTTAGATATTGCAAAAGATTATAGAAACCTTTGCGTTGCATTTATTTTTTTCGAAAATATCACATTTTTTTGTTTCTTTTATTTTATCCAGTCACGTGCTAAAAGTATCATTTCTTTAGATTTATTTTTGCGATGATAGTTTTTTTTTGTTTGAACTTCCGGCATTCTTTTATTTTATCCAGTCACGTGCTAAAAACATGGTAAAAATATTTCTTTAAAAATTCGTTAAAAATAGAAGCTTACGTTATAAATGAAAATATCTGATACCGTTAGAAAGCTAATTGTTTTATCTTTAAATGGATATAAAAATCATGTTTGTGCAATAATATTTTCGGAAGTTATAGCGGAAAAACGTCGAAATTTCGCTTAAATTTTAATTAATTCTAATTCTAAGTAAAAATTCGAAAAAAGGGCTCCGAGGTGCACATTCCCGACCTCCAAGGTATACATGTACCAAATTTGGTAGCTGTAGGTCCAACGGTCTGACCTGTAGAGCGCCAACACACACACACACATTGAGCTTTATTATAAGTATAGATTTCAAACGATATTTCCAAAATTATTTCATTTGCTGCAGTAACGAGCCGGGTACCAGCTAGTGAAAAATAAAATAGATCTGAAGTTTTACTGATTTCTTGGAATAAAATACAAAGTATTTACAACGAACAGTTATTTACTTAGTAAAATCTGCAATAGAAATTAGCAGATTTTTTGTAACTATCGCTGCCTTTAACAAGACTATTGTACACACAATTTAAAAACATTTAATTGATTTTTTAATTGTCGGGATAATAATGATATACTGAAATAAGGCTAATGTTCCTGCAATTTAAATAAAGCTCATTTAGTTTTAACCAGCGGGTGAACGAGCTCCGCTCGGAGAAAACAGGTATCGAAGCTAACTCGAAGATTTAAATTTTCAATTGTGATTTATCAAAACAATACATGCCATAAGAAAATTTGTGAAACCATTGGTGAAAAGATAGACGGTTTAAGTGCACCATTGTAAACTATTCTAAACAAAGTTAGAGTTTGGAAAGGGAACTATTCTATACAAAGGTAAAGTAAAGGTAAAGATTGAAGTGTGTTGAAGTTCAATATTTTTGACAAATTTATTTAGAAAAACCAAACATATATACATACATAAGAAACCTATTATAAACCTATAACAGCATAAACATAAAACTTTATTAGTTCGCCATATTGGCTATAGAGGGCAGCACGTTACCGCTTGAAAATTTAAGTAGCCATTATGACGAACTAATAAAGTTTGAAAATATCCTATATGTAACTCCAAACTGCTCGACCGTAGCGCTTCAAAACCGGCGCCAATCGATTCCTCGTGGCCAAAAACCTCAGACCCCCACGTTTACCGGAGTTTATTAATTGTAGGGCGATTTTCGACTTGGCAACCATTCCTCGTATTATAGTATTAGATTTGTTTTACAAATTATAGAATATTGTCATTTTAACTCTTTAAATAATTTCTAAACTAAGAAAGGTTTACAATTAACATTATTCTCTCTTATTCCTGGTCTTGACATCTGACGGAGTAAAGATAGGTAAGCATTAATAAATTGGCAAAGTAGGCATCTATCTAGAAGTCCCAAAACTTTGAATGATCCTGAAATCGTGAGAGTTTTTTTGCAATATTTTTATGATTATCTAGTTTTGGGCTTTAATTTATTTTTTATTATAGTCTTGTACTTGAATATATTCAAACTGAAACCCAATACTATTTAAATTTTATATCATCATTCTCAGGAGTTTTTGTTTTTAGAATCAATGACAAATCATCGGTGGAATTTTGTGTGTGTGTGTCTGGATTAATAAATTGGTAAAGTAGGCAACTGTCTAGAAGTCCCCAAACTTTGAATGATTCTGAAATCGTGAGATATTTTTGCAATATTTTTATGATTATCTAATTTTGTGCTTTAATTTATTTTTTATTATAATCTTGTACTTGAATATATTCAAACTGAAATCCAATATTATTTAAATTTTATATCATCATTCTCAGGAATTTTTGTTCGTGTTTTTAGAATCAATTACAAATCATCTGTGCGCTTTTGTGTGTGTGCGTCAGGATTAATAGGTAAAGTAGGCAACTATCTAGAAGTCCGAAAACTTTGGATGATCCTGAAATCCTGAGATTTTTTTTGAAATATTTTTATGATTATCTAATTTTGTGCTTTAATTTATTTCTTATTTATAGTCTTGTACTTGAACAGGTTCAAATTGAAATCCAATATTTTGGATTTCTTAATCTCTCTTCTTAATTTCTTAATCTCAATTTCTTTTGGAAATCTTAATTTAATCTTTTTTACGCAAGATGCTGAAAACAATTTTCTGGAAGGCAACCTCAATTAAATATTTGTTATTTTGTTAGTTCGTATTTTTTTCCCAAAATGCATTATTTAAAAACTGTTTACGTTAAATTCAGATTAAAATCAATAATGATCCTACATTCCATTTCGGGCCTTTTTTTTCAATATTTTTATGTTTATCTAATTTTGCGCTTTAATTTAATTTATTATTATAGTCTTGTACTTGAACACATTCAAATTGAAATCCAATATTATTTAAATTTTAGATCATTATTCTTAGGTGTTTTTTGTTTTTGTTTTCAGAATCAATTATAAATCATCGGTGGCCTTTTTTTAATGAGCAAACAGATCTGGTAACTTTTGGTTTTTAAGTATTTAGGATTTGTTAAAATTTTGTATAATATTTATCAAAATTTTTTTGAAATTAAAATTAAATTTTGAAAATCTTAATTTAATCTTTTTTACGCAAGATGCTGAAAACAATGTTCTGGAAGGCATCCTTAATTAAATTTTTGTTATTCAGTTTTTTTTTCTTTTTCCAAAATGCATAACTTAAAAACTGCTAACATTCAATTCAGAATAAAATCAATAATGATCCAACATTCCGCCTCGGGCCATTTCCAGATAGTTTTATACGAAAACTAATCGTGCTTGTTTTTATCATGGTGACACACAATTTAAAATTAGTACTTTGCTATGTATAGTTTCATAAAATTAAAAGACATTTTTACTGACCTTCATTTCACCTTGAATTCATAATGTTTTTAATATTTATATTGCATCACATATTTTTTTTTGTCACAAAATTTTTTTTCGGTCCATTTTCAGATAGTTTTATAGGGAAACTGACCATGCTTGTTTTCACCATGTTGGCACACGACTTAAAATTAGTGCTTTGCTATGCATAGTTTCATAAAATTAAAAAATATTGACATTCATTCCACCTTGAATTCATGATGTCTTTAATATTTATACTGTATTACAAAAAATAATGCTTTTCATCTTCATTACATAATCTACTAAAATTAAAAAGGAAGTATTCGGGTAACAAAAATTTTGGTAGATAATTTACTGCTCTATTGAGTAGTAATTTCTATTTAACAGAAGTATCTCGATAGTATCGATATTGAATAGGACTATCTCAAAGAATTACTCTATTGAGAGCAATATTTAGAAAATAAAATTTACAGTTTAAGGACTAAAGATAAATACAGAATCTTTCAAAGAGAAATCTAGGTTTGGGAATATTGAGAACCTGGCATGTATACTGGAAAATTCAGCTTGATTTTGGTAGACAATTTACTACTCTGTTGAGTAGTAAATTCTATTTAGCTGTAGTATCTCGATGGTATCTGCATTGAATAGTTCTATCTCAAAGAATTACTCTACTGACAGCAATATTTAGAAAATAAAATTTACAATTTAAGGACTAAAATATACAGAAACTTTCAAAAAGAAATCTAGGTTTAGGAACATCGAAAAACCTGGCATGTATTCTGGAAAATTCAGCTCTACAAAGGATAGAAAAATTCACCTGGTCTGATAAAGGAATAAAAACGTACTGTATTACAGTTTGCAGCACCTTTTTATCTAATTCAACTCTCACGGATTTTTATTATAGGAACAGAAAGATAGATATACATAAATATGCAGGCAAATTTTGAAGCTGTTATTTTATATATATGTATATATATATTGGCTGAAATGTTTTCCTATTTTATTCCATAAATTTAATAATTCAAATCATGCCTGGTCGTAGATGCCTTAATGTGCTTTTCAGGCTTCGATGCCTTTATTTTGGAGGATGGGAGTGTTCTAAAATCTCCGGGGACTTAAGTTTAAAATTTAAAATATCTAAAATACAGTTTTTTCACATCAAGAAGGGTAGAATGCACTGGAATAACCATTCTGCATTTTATTTAGTTATTATGTATGTTATAAAATAAGAATTTTTATGAACTATAAGCTGAGAAACCAAGAATTGCTGACTGAGTCACCATGACTTTTCAAAAAAAGTAGAAAATGCTTAGTTATATAACATTGGTTTTTATATGATATTTATTGATCGTATGGAATCATAACTTATTCAATTTTTTCTGAGGTTTCGTAATGTCTGACGCCATTATGAATAAAGCTTGTGCACTGTTTCCTCACTTCCAGCCTTTTTCATAGAATATTTCATAGAATATCAAAATCTCTTTATTACATCGTTGATGAGATGTAGTAATGAGATATAATATTCATTTTGAGTCGAAAATGCCGAATATTTATGGTAAAATACATATAAAGGTGCAAATCTACTTTTAATAGGACTAAATTATATTTTACTTGTAAATTCAAACAATATTTCTAAATTAAAATCCTTAAATATTTTTATATAAATAGAAATTTCATATTATCCGCATATGCAGCGAACAAACGCACATAGCTTTTATCAGATGTTATACGATTGTATGCCAAATCATATGATCTTCTGTCATATGCCATTAATAGAAATGTCGGAATTTGTCCAGTGTTTTAATAGAAATTGAAATTTCATAGGTCCTATAGCATCATAAGTTATTCAAATTCATCTGAGGTTTCGTAATGTCTTACGCCATTATGAATAAATCTTGTGCACTATTTCCTCATATTGCATCCTTTTTCACAGTAAATAGCAAAATCTCTTTAGTACGTCGTTGAAGCGACGTAATAACCGGAGATACTATTAATTTAAATTCGAAACTGTTTGATTTTACCGTAAAGTACTACTTTTATTAGGATTTAATATTTTACTAGAAAATTCAAGCAATATTTCTAAATTTTAAAACATTTAAATATTTTTTAAATGTGAAATTAAATAAAGGATTGCCATCTTATGAATTGAGAATATTAATTTAAGGTTTATTATGAAATTATGTAATAACTCAAACAAATTTATCGCAATGATCTGTCTTGCCTATTTATATGTGAACATTTATTTTTTCTTGAAATTTTTAATAACAGAGCATAACTAAAGAAATAAAATGAAACTCACATTATTGGGTATAATTCCCTCGTTTAATTCATTACAATTTATAAAGAAATTAATATAATTCTATTTATTTCAATATATCATCGTTATTTTTTTATTTACACGGAAATCTACAAAGGATTATTTATTTCACTAGATCTGATTGATTTTCAACTACAAATTTTCCCAAGTATCTTGAGACTAAACAAAGAAATTCTTGAACGTGTCTTGAAAAGTTGGTTGAATAGTTTCTTCCTCATCGAAATTTTCTTCCTGCGAGGAATATTTCCTCAACAAAATCGGATTTTATTAGAAATCAAATTAACAAAGCCATCAACAGCGGTATCTTCTCTCAAATGCTTGAAGTTGTTTATATGTGGAATGTCTTATACTACAATTTGACCTTCGGATAATTGTATTCCGTGTGAGGGGGATAAAAAGCTAATAATAATAATAATAATAACAATTAAAAAAAGAGAAAAATTCGCCGATTTTCGTCACGTAATGAATATTTCTTCAACCGAATCGGATTTTTTTTTAAAAATCAAATTAACGAAATTATCAAAGCGGTTTCCCTCAAATGCTTGAAGTTGTTTTTATGTGGAATGTCTTATACAACAATTTAACCTTTGGATAATTGTATTCCGAGTGAGGGAAATTGAAAGCTAAAAAAAAAAAGGGAAAATTCGCTGATTTTCGTTATGTAATGAATATTTCCTCAACCGAATTGGATTTTATTTGAAATCAAATTAACGAAACCATCAACAGCGGTATGATCTCACAAATGCTGGAAGTTGTTTTTATATGGAATGTCTTATATAACAATTTGACCCTCGGATAATCGTATTCCGTGTGAGGGGGATGAAAAGCTAAGATAAAAAAAAAGGGAATATTCGCCGAGTTAAAAGTTCTAAGAAGGTAATGCACTATTGAATATTTGAAAAATTATGTACATATATTTTTTAGTTAAAATTCTAGAAAATAAATCAGTATCTTGTAGAAAAATTGCATCAACAATAAAGAGGTATTCCACAGAATAATCGGCATATGTAATCCTAAAAGTTAATTTGAAACAAAATAGGAAAGTGAATAATGTATAGCAATTAACACTAAAATTAGAAATAGTTTAAACACACTAATTTTTTATTTTATTTTTTCCTTTTTATATCAACAATAATTTTTGTAAAGCTTTATTTTTTTTCTCAATCCGTGGAATTTTAATTCTATTTAAATCTTAAAACAAAGCAAAAAAAAAAAAAATCACTTTTAAATGCATAAAAGCGATATTTGATGAGATCGGTTTTTGTTCTCTTCTAAGATTGCATTAATAGTTTTCCAAACACAAATTCAGAAATAAGCTTCAGAAGCTTCAGAAATAAAAAATAAAAAATGTTTTGATGGATGATTTACAGTTCTTAATTTCACTATTGTTTTTGCTTAACAAAGATATTTTATTTCATGGGGATAAAATGATTTTTTAAATTCATTTTGTATTCTATATGAACCCTAAAAATAACCCATCAAGTCTTTTGTTCGGCTCAAAAGTTTTTTGTAAATAACATAATGAGATATTAAATAAGGAACGTTATAAGCAAAAAGAAGTAAAAATATTTTGCTTACTTAGCGCTGCTTATACCCATCAAAAGATTCCATCATCTACTTATGTGCTAGAACAAAACCATG
>JAPMOQ010001879.1:683471-707003 GCA_026543055.1 Argiope trifasciata | reverse complement strand
TATAGAAATTCCGAAACAATTAAACAAAAGATAAAAAATTATTTCACAATATTCCAATTTATTTTTAAAAAATTCAATCTGTGAAATATATTGACATAACATTTGTCTGTATATTTTAAATTTTTATTCTTTTCTATTCTATTTTAAATTCGTACAAATATTTGTATATATCCAACAAATATTTTTATGCCAACATTTTTTATACATCTTATACTCATACATTCATTCTGACTGTGATAAAAGTCTGAGTCATCTGGGAAATGACCGGTAATCCTTTATTCTAACGTACCAGTTCGTAAGATAAATTCAAACGCTCTCATATAGAGGAAGTAAATATTTTTAACAAGTCAGTACATTTTTTCACTTATATAAGAAAAAAGAAGTTGATCATGAGTAGCTATTTATTACAACCGATGCGATTTTATTTTTAGGCAGTCTTTATAAGTAAAAATAGATATAAAAGAAATAAATATTGCTTTTATTTTATTTCATTTAAAACTGGCTGATACCCGGCGCGTTGCTGCCGACGAAAAAAAATAATAATAAGTGCAATCAATCAATAATTAGGCAATATTTTATCGAAACAGGGTAAATGGTATGACAGCATATAAAATGCGAAGACATAAATATTCATTTTTATATGATGGATTTGGGTATTCTTTTAGAATTGTAAAGCTTCGTGTTCTTTCAGAATGGTAATGAAAGAAACTATTTATTGTATCTCATGACTGTTTTAATATTCGTTCAGAATTCTCAAATTTATGATGATATTTATTTTGTTGCCGGCAACGAATACATTCAATGAAGTTGAAGGATATATAAAGGATAAACATAAATAGAATGTATTCTATTTTTATTATTCTATTCTACAAACAAATATTCATTTTTATGTATTAGATTTGTGCATTCCTTTAGAATAGTAAAACTTGGTGTTCTTTCAGAATGGTAATGAAAGAAACGATTTATTGTATCTCGTGATTTGTTTAATATTCGTTCAGAATTCTCATATTTCATTTTAGTAAATGTGATCAAAATATATTCTTTTAAAATGTATTAAACATAGAAAACATATTTATACCATAAATTCGTCAATACAGTTGAAAAGATAATTTTTGAAAATTAAGATCTCGTCTTCGGAACCGGAGGGTTTCAGGTTCGAGACTCGATTTCACCGAAGAACTGTCGTGTGAGATGGTCTCTTGTTAAATCCGTCAAGCCAAACGTCCTCCCGCTGGAGTGATGTGATCTGGAGAGGGGGTGCCAGCTCAAATGTCGTCCTCGTCATCTGACCCTGATTCAAAAGGACGAGGTCCGTCCCAAAATAGCTTTAGTGTTGCTTTACAACGAAATCTTAAAATAACTAAAATGAAAAAACTAGCAATTTTTATTCGTGCCCTCATCCAAGTTTTGGGCAGGAAATGTTCTTTCTCGGACAAACTTTGAACGGAGTGGTGAAATTTTAATTGGAGGTTATAGAAACTTTCAAATTAGAATAAATTTATTAAGTAATATATTTAACTTCATTTTTATTCAATTGATGAAAATATTATCGTAAATATCATTGATATATTAAATTTTAATCACGTAATTCACATTAAAACCACGGAGCCGCGTTAGCCTGGTTGGCAGAGCGTTGGTTTCGTAACCGAAAGGTAGCGAGTTCTGTCCTCCTTTCGGCCAAAGACCGCCGTGTTAGCTAATGGCAGTTGGGACACGTTCAATAGGTCGTGACTGCAAAGTCCTCCAAGGTCCCATCACAAATGATACCGCTGGGAGTACTGAATCAGGGAAGAGTCGGTCTCTAATTTGGATCTAAATTCTGACTTGTGGATGAATGAATGAGTTCGACCTCCCCATAAAAAGATTTGTGTCGTGTGTGTTCGAGCAAAGTCGTCCTTTCACCTGAACGGTGCTCGTTAACAACGAAAGGCGCACACCTCTGCCTTCATTCGAGAGAGCTACTCTCATTCGGCTTGGTATGACCAAGTGGCATTGGACTCATCACCATGTTCTTTTTTGGACAAACTTTGAATAAACTTATAAGTTTTTGTTGTCCAATGCCACTTGGTCATACCAAGCCCGAGTAAGCAGAGCTTTCGAATGAAGGCAGAGGTGTGCGCCTTTCGTTGTGAATGAGCACCTTTCAGGTGAAAGGAAGACTTTGCTCGAACACACACGACACAATCCTTTTTAGGGGACTGTTGAATTCATTCATCCATCCGCAAAACAGAATTTAGATCCAAATCAGAAACCGACTCATCCCTGACTCAGTACCCCCAGAGGTACCGTTTTGTTATGGGGACTTTGCAGTCACGACCTATTGAACGTGCCCTAACCGCCATTAACCAACACGGTGGTCTTTGGCCGAGACAAGGACAGAACCCGTGAATTTTCGGTTAAGAGATGGACGCTCTACCAACCAGGCTACCGCGGCCCCTACTTATTAAGTGATATATTTAACTGTATTTTCATTCAACTGATGAATATGCAATCGTAATTATCATTATTGCATTAAATTTTACTCCCTTAATTCACAATAATACCACACTCCTGATAAACTGAAACAAATATTTTTCGATATAACATAACATAACGCTATCCTGTGCCTCCAGTGCCTATAACACTGAGTTATCTAAACAGTTGGATGGGCACAGAATGGAAGGAAAGAAAGAAAGAAACAAACAAAGAATAGAATTTTTTTAAAGAAAGAAGGAGACGACACATCATCCAGCATCTCCAGAGAGAATCCCATTGGTGTCAAATCCTACACGACTGGATTCAATTTTTGGAGAAGTAATAACTAGGTGGAGGTAACAAGAATACCTAAACAAATGGGGACTATGAGTTGAACTTACAGATAAGTGAAATCACTAACTGAAAAGGAAAGAATGATAAATGACATTGTGAACATCTGTGTGACATGTATCAGCAAATAAACAATTACTGTAGAGTCTGAAATCTTTAGCGTCCGTCTTTCTGTGGTTTTGTTTTTCTTCTTGATAATTGCACTTTTAAGGGATTTTTGAACACTGTTGAAGTTATAATTTTTGCTGGCAATTTGGTCTCAGCTATTGTATAGAAAAAAAAAGGAAGAAAAAAATATAAACAATAAAGAAAGTAGGAGACGACACACCATCCAGGGATCTCCAGAAAGAATCAGATTGGTGTCAATTCCTGCACGACTGGATTCAATTTTTGGAGAAGTAGTAATCAGATAAAGGGAACAAGAATACCTAAACAAATGGGGACTATGAATTGAACTTACAGATAAGTGAAATCACTAACTGAAAAGGAAAGATTGATAAATAACATTGGAAACATCTGTGTGACATGTATCAGCAAATAAACAATCACTGTAGAGTCAGAAATCTGTAGAGTCCGTCTGGATCCTGTGGTTATTATTTCTTTCTTGAGAACTACACATTTAACATGTTGACTGCCAACTACGCGACAACTCTTAGATTGCGTTCTTTTCAAAAACCAAGCCATCTATGTTATTAGATGACACCTTCTCTACTACAGTGAAAAGATAGCAAAGAAAATGTCATCTAATTAGATAGATGGTCCTGATATCAGGCTATTGTAGAAGCAGTGAATGTGTCAGTTTAGTTATATTAAAGTCTCGTTGCAAAGCGACATTAGGGCTATTTTAGAACGGGACCTATAATTTTGAGCCATGGTCGGATGCTGAGAAAGACACCTGAACTGGCACCCCCCTCCATTCTCACATCAGTGGGAGGACGTTTGGCCTGACAGATTTAACGTGCAAGACACCCCCTCACATGACGATTCTTCGGTGGAATCGAGTCTCGAACATGCAACCCTCCGATTCTAAAGCCGAGACTTTATCACCAGGCTACCGCGGCCTGCAGTAAACGTGTTAAGGGACTTTTGAACACTTTTGAAATTATTAAATTTTTTACGTATTTTTTATTATGAAACCTTTTGTCAAATAACTATATATATATATATAGATGTCATAGATATAGATATATATTTTGTCAAATAACTGTATATATATATATATATAGACTAAAACTATATGTATTACATGCATTATTAAAAATGTCTCAAAGTAAAATGTTTTTGTCTAAATTAAAAGTCAAAAAAGGGCAAAAATACATTTTTTTAAAGTAGTAAAAATTCCTGTTACAGAATCTATCCTTCAATAACTGAAAGAAATTTAATAAAAAAAGTAGCAGTATTTGCAATTCAACTATAAAAAAGATAATATTTTATTAAATTATTCTTTTTATTGTTGAATTGCAAGCATCTGAGAATAAGCATCTAAGCTAATCTTATTTTTAATACAAATACAAGAATCTGAATTGTATTTTTTCTTTGTTACAACAACAAAGAAAAAATAACTTATTAGAAAAAAATCTTAAAATGTCTTAAAATCTAGAAAAAAAAATAACGAAAATTAGTTCAGATGCTTATTCGTCTTCTTTTCTTTTGGTCATTAACTTCCTGACTCGAAGAACCCTTTTTAATTAAACCATTTTTAACAATATTTTTCAAAAGAAAAATCCTATTCTTTTAGTCGAATTACTTTAGTGGTAATCAATCACTGATTCAAAAAATTTTCCGATTAGTAATAGGCTGACAGAAAACACTTTTTTGAGACGAAAGGAGTAGAAATCAGGGCTAAATGACCTCCTCCCACTGCATACAGTTTTTGCATTCTGTCTCAAAACTTTAGCACTGAACCCAAACTAAAACGCAAGTTTGGGCGCGAATTCTTTTCTACTAGAAAGTTTCTGTTATTGACGAACGCGTTATTTTTAAATGGATTTGGGAATAAAGTTTTTGAAACAATTTTCTAAGTGATACGGAGAAGACATAATACAAGAATTAAGTGCATGATTAAATAGCTGCAAAATAAAACTGTTAAGAGAATTAACCCCTTCCACTAAGATTTGAGAATGCAAAAATTAGGGTTGAAATAGCAATTTAATTTTTGCTTAAGAAAACTTAGTTTATTTTATAATTCTATTTAATTTATAATTATTAATTAAAATTATATTATTGGTATGGATGTAACTGTAATTTGGAAGTTCACATTCAACATTTCTTCAAAAATTTCTAGTGATTTCGGATTAGCCCCTAGTTTCGCGTTTACTCTAGGCAGTCCGGTATTTTTTTTCAATAATTTTAGGCACACAATGTGTCTACGATTCCAGAGTATTCACAAAACTCACTTATTAATCACTATGCGCGTTTTTGTCCTCTTGGTAATATTTCGCTATCATTAGTTTCAATATCAGTATCAGTTCAATATATGCTTATTTTTTATTTTTCTGGATCACTTTGATCTTCTTGATTTACATTATTCTTATTCATTAAGGTGTTTATTTCATTGCATGCTTAGCATTTAGTTAGTCAGATGTTCTGGCTGAATGTTTATTAGAATAAACGAACGAATTTATTAGAATGACTACTAATAGTTTGGCCGTAACTTGTACCAAGACAATTAAACGATAAAGCAAAAAGGTGCATCCGCATACAATACACTAGAAATTTTAAATTAAATTAATTATTATATTCAACAGTCACTTTAGTCGCATGAGGAGTATAACTCGTCATGCCATATAGCACAATGACGAGTATAGCTCGTCATTGTGCTATATGGCATGAAAAATCATCGACGAGCTATACTCGTCAATTTACGGGAAGGGAAATAATTACCCAATTATTTTCAATCAACTGAATTGGTACTTTGAAGTCTGTTTTGAGAATGAGTCTGAACAATGATAAGTTTAGTTTGTTTATATATTGCCGCATAAAGAAAGTTTACGTCAAACTCAGTGGCTGAATGGTCAAAGCGCGCAATCCAAGCCTGAAGTTTGCGCGTTCGATGCTCGCCATGGCTGTTATATCCAAAGTATGGTTTTTTTGTATGTTTCCTTATGTTCTCTAGCACTCTAGACCTTTATTTATTATGTAAATTAGTTGTTTCTACAATATTCTGTTCTTGTATAAAAGCTGATATCCACTAGTCGTGGGCAACTTCTCGACATTGTCAAGTGGCAAGCCGCTACTTTCCTTCAATAAACTTGTTTGTTAGTTAAAAGCTGACGATGTGTTTTTTTGAATCTTCGTGACAATATTAACGTCCCATTGTGAAGCAACAGACCTCGTCATTTTGAACCAAGGTCAGACGACACCTGAGCTTACACCCTCTCTCCAAATCACACCACACCATAGGGGGAACATTTGGCCTGACAGATTTAACGTACAAGAGACGTACAATTGTTTCCTCCAGATTCTAAACTAAATCAAGATTGGAAAGTGAACCATAACATTTGACAAACACGCACGCAAAAACAAAAAAAGATGAATACTGAAAGTTAAATTAAATGAATTCTGAAAATTACTGAAATTTCCCCTCATAGTCACTTATTAATTGTGGCTGAGAAACTTCCAACATGATGATTGGTTCGCTCCACCTCTTTTTTTACGCTAAAAGGTGGGGGTCTGTCTCCTGCCATCAATGGCGGCACGCACTTCTTTTGGGATTGCTCATACCACGGCTTTGTTTAGTTTAGTTATTTCAACGTCCTGTTTTGAAGCAACACGAGGGCTATTTTGGAATGGTCCTCGTCATTTTGAGCTACAGTCAGATGACGAAGACAACACCTGAGCTGGCAGCCCCCCCCCATCTCCACAAAAATACCATACCAAGGGAGGCCGTTTGGCCTGACAGATTTAAAATGCAAGAGACCCCCTCATACGACGTTTCTTGGGTAGAATCGAGTCTCGAACCTGAAACCCTCCGGTTCCGAAGCCGAAACCTTACCACCAGGCCACCACGGTCTCATACTGGTCTTCGAAAAGAACGCAATCTACGAGTTACCTCGTAGTTGGCAGTCAAGCAGTCAGCGTTAAGTGCATAGTTTGATTATACTACAAACAATGGAAATTAAAGAAAAGTTGCAATTCGAATAAAAAATATTTTTTGGTATATCGAAAAGGGAATTCTATACACAAATAAAATTGTAGTGACCTAGAATGAACGAAGGACCATGGTAGCCAAGTTGGTAGAGCTCCAGTCTCGTAGCCGAAAGGCAGCGAGTTCTGTCCTCGTCTCGGTGAAAGGTGTGTGTCGGCTTATGGCAGTTGGGGAACGTTAAATAGGTTGTGACTGCAAAGTCATCCAAGTTCCCATAGTAAAACGATACCACCGGGGGTACTGAATCAGGGATGAGTCGGTCTCAAAATTCTGACCTGCGAATGGATGAAAGAGTTCGACCCCTCCCTAAAAAGGATTGTGTTGTATTTGTTCGAGAAAAGTCGTCCTTTCACCTTAAGGGCGGTCGTTAGCAACGAAATGTGCCCACTTCTGCCTTCATTCTGCTTGGTATGACCAAACGGCATTAGAAAGAAGAAGACTGAAAGATATAGAAATGTTAAAAATATATATAAATCGCCGTAAGGCTGTTGTATAGTTCTTTGATTTAGATTCTAGAATCTCCATCAAGATATAACGCTCTTTATTTCGCCAGTATTCAAAACCTAAGGATTATTTCTTTTCTAAAACAGCCGCTGAGCTAGCTATTCTCAAAAATAATTTTTGAGAATGAGGAATTATATCAAAGGACATTCTTTCGAATAAAACTTTTGTTTAGTTGATGCTTAATCAGACTATCTTTTAACTGTAGTAGAGAAGGTGTCATCCAATAACGTGGATGGTTTGGTCCTAGAAAAGAACGCTATCCCACGAAATTGATATACTAGTACACACAGTAGATTGATTTACTACTTTTCAATTAATATATTTTTAATATATATATACATTATTAAAATATTTCAACATTATTACATACTTAACATTAACATTTAAATATGTAACATATTTAACATTAACATTATAACATATAACATTTTTAACATTCTAACATATTAACATTATAACATATAACATATTTAACATTCTAACTTATTAACATTATAACATATTTAACATTATAACATATAACATATTTAACATTCTAACTTATTAACATTATAACATATTTAACATTCTAACCTATTAATATTATAACATATTTAACATTCTAACATATTAACATTATAACATATAATATATTTAACATTCTAACATATAATATATTTAACATTCTAACATATTAACATTATAACATATAACATATTTAACATTCTAACTTATTAACATTATAATATATTTAACATTCTAACATATTAACATTATCTCGTAGTTGACTGTCAACGTGTTGTACATAGTTTAATTATACTACAAACAGTGGAAAGTTAAGAAAAGTTACAATTCAAATAAAAAATATTTTTTTGTATATCGAAAAGGGAAGAATTCTTTATACAAATAATATTGTAGTGACCTAGACTGGAAGATATTGAAATGTTCAAGAAATCCGTAAATCACCGTAGGGCCGTTGTACAGTTCTTTTATTTAGATTCTAGAATCTCCATCAAGATATAACACTCTTTATTTGGCCAGTATTCAAAATTCGAAGGATTATTTCTTTTCTAAACCAGCCGCTGAGCTAGCTATTCTCCAAAATAATTTTTTTGAGAATGATGAGTTATGACTTCAAAGGGCTTTCTTTCCAATAAAACTTTTATTTAGCTGATGCTTCATCAGAAGAATCCCTCTGGAAATGTATATTTTGAAATGCATTCTTCTAAGAATTAAAGAAATCAAAGAAGCATATATGCCTTATTTATGATATTCTAATCATCAAATTGAGAGTGCATTATCAAAGCAAGATATCAGAGGTAGTCGATGAACGACTCAGGTTCGTCATTGTGTGCGAAAAAGCATATAAGATTAAGATATCGCTGTGCTTCAGAGTGATTTCTGCATTTTAATTAATTTAATATTTTCACTAATTAAAAATTGAAAATTCAGTAATTCGATGAGAGACTAAGGTTCATCATTGTGTGCGAAAGAGCATGTAAGATTAAGATATCGCTGTGTTTCAGAGTGATTTATGCATTTAATTTATTTAATATTTTCACTCTAATTAAAAATTGAAAATTCAGTAATTCGATGAGCGACTCAGGTTCGTCATTGTGTGCGAAAGAGCATATAAGATTAAGATATCGCTGTGTTTCAGAGTGATTTCTGCATTTTAATTAATTTAATATTTTCACTCTAATTAAAAATTCAGTAATTCGATGAGAGACTAAGGTTCGTCATTGTATTCGAATGGGTTAATAGGATTTTATTGTTGTTAGACATTTCATGGAATATATATAAGGGATGGATCCTGTAAGAATCGAAAGAAAATGAAATGAAAACATTTATATATTAAACTAAAAACAGTTTGAAAATAAAAATATCTACCATCGGAATTGATATACTAGTACAGAAAGTAGATTGATTTACTATTTTTCAATTAACATATTTTAATGTATATATTTATTTTTAACATATTTCAACATTATAACATATTTAACATTAACATTTTCGGTTGGTCTAATGCCACTTGGTCATACCAAGTTGAATGAGTTGTAGCTCTTTCGAATGAAGGTAGAAGTGTGCACCTTTTTTGTTAACGTGCACCGTTAAGATGATGGAACGACTTCGCTCGAAACACACACGACACAACCCTTTTTAGGGGGTGGTCAAACTCATTCATTCATCCGTAAGTCAGAATTTAGATCCAAATCAGAGACCAACTTATCCCTGATTCAGTACCCCCAGATGTATAATATGTTATGGGAACTTGGAGGACTTTGCAGTCACGATATATTTAACGTACCCCAACTGCCATTAGCAACAAGGCGGTCTTTGGCCTAGTCGAGGGCAGATCTCGCTACCTTTCTGTTACGAGACTGATGCTCTACCAACCAGGATACCATGGTCCTGCATTAACATTAACAACATATTTAGAATTAACATTCTAACATGTTTAACATTAACACTATAACACATAACATTCTAACATATTAACATTATAACATATTTTTATTTACAAATTTTTTAATTTGATTTATAATTAAAGCTAAGTATTTCGTATTTTACTTAACTCATTTGCATCATTAGCGTATATATACGCTCAATTTTCCTGGTCACTATCACTGGAGAGTATATATACGCTGCATCATATTATAGGCTATGCATATAATATGATATATACTGTATTCATATTATATACTATCTACCTATATGCATTACACATATAAAATATTACCACACTGAACAAAATGACTAGCAAATAATGCTCAAAAATGATTTTTTTTCCTACTTTTGTACAATTGTACACCGAAATATGAAATAAAAAATTTTCCGCGATATGGGCCTTTTTTTCATATTTTCATACGATGCAAATGGGTTAAATTATTCTAATTTAAAAGCTTTGTTATTTCTTTTTACGAAATTTACCCATTGATATAGGTGTCAAAACATCACTTCGAAATTGATCCAAGTTCTTAGTACTCAGAAGTAAAAATTCCTCCATGTTTGAATTTCATTATTTTAGACTCATCAATAGAAGGACTGAGAAAATTCCATACGTTTATTAATAGATTTTTTCGAAGTTTCCAGATGTTGAATAAATGCGATTAGGTTACTGAAAAATGACGGAAATGCAAAACGGAAATTCAAATTTAGTTTGAAAGTAATAAAAGATACAAAGTATTTTTCATGATAAGATACTTTAAGATACTTATCATTATAATGATCAAAAGTAGGTAATACAATATTTTGAATCATTATATTCATAAAAAGTATTTTATAAGACATCCTTAAAATAAATGAGCTCATAAAATAACAATAGACACCTATCTTTATTTAATCAAAAATAAGGTTTTAATGTGCATCAAAAATGAGGAGAGAGGTCTTCAATTTAATGCTGTGAAACACATTATTACCGACCATCTTCATAAGACTCTGCATTGAGCTTATGTAAATACAAATGATGTGAATTTTTTGTTTTTTGAGATTCGTTACCAAGATTTTCTCTCATTTCTGTATAACTAACCTAAACTTTAAAATGGTCATTCTTCTCCAGTAACGGTATATCAATAAATAGTTGAGAATAAAATTGATTTAAGGAAAGAATTTAGGAAAATATATTAGATAAGGTTAATATAACATGTTGTGTTATATTAGTTTATATTTAACTAGCCGCCTTTGGCGACCAGCTGGTTCGCCATGAGTAAAGCGTTCTAAAATTTTCAATTAAATCACATATTCATTAGCCTTGAAGTAATTTCGGGCATTGATTGACCTGAAATTAGTATTTTCTTTAAGATGATGGACGGAAAGTTCTAAAAGTACACCTTTTCCTAATAATATTCTTTAATTTTATAAATCAGTCAGTTTGAACCATCGGTTATGCTTCTAAAATATTAAAAAAAATTTCGATGATGTTGCCAAAATATTAAATATGTTTTTTTAAAGAAAGCGAGAAAGGGAAAAAAGTATTAAATTAATGATACAGATATTGCAAACGATTACATAAATATGCCATGAAGTCGGGATTTCAATGCATATCCTGTCAAAATTCAATCAAGTTTACCGTAAATAAAGAAGATTTATTGAGTTAATGGTATAGATATTGCAAACGATTGTAGAAACCTTTGTTTTGCATTTATTTTTCAAAGAAAATATCACATTTTATATTTTTTTTATTTTATCCAGTCACGTGCTGAAAGTTGCATTTCTGTAGATTTATTTTGCGATGATAATTTTTTTTTATTTGAAATTCCGGCATTCTTTTATTTTATCCAGTCACGTGATAAAAACATGGTTAAAATATTTCTTTAAAAATTCATTAAAAATAGAAGTTTACATTATAAATTTAAAAAACTGATACCATTAGAAAGCTAATTTTTTTATCTTTAAATTGATATAAAAATCATGTTTGTGCAGTAATATTTTCGGAAGTTATAGCGGAAAAACGTTCAAATTTCGCTTAAAGTTTAATTAATTCAAATTCTAATTAAAAATTCGAAAAAAGGGCTCCGAGGTGCACATTCCGGACCTCCAAGGTATATATGTACCAAATTTGGTAGCTGTATGTCCAACGGTCTGGCCTGTAGAGCTCCAACACACACACACACACGCACACACACACACATTGAGCTTTATTATAAGTATAGATTAACAAATCATATCACTTCTTTATGGTTGGAGATAAGAAATAACTATCTAGATTTTTGTTTCATCAAAAACTTGCTAGAGCTGTGATAATTTTAGTTTCAGCTTCGGATAATAGCATGCTACTCTCTCTTAATAATACATGTAATTAATTTTTCGAAGATTCGATTTAAAAAAAAAAAATTAGATAATTGTACTATTCTTATAACTATCCGGTTGATGTAAACAATAAGCTGACCCAGTTTCATCGCAATCGGATGAACGAAGAATGTATAAGAGACATACAGATAAACATTCATTTTTATTTATATAGATAAGAGTACTTTTTGTATGTGTTTTATGGGGCCGCGATCTCGTGGTGGTGAGGTCAAATCGTAGGGTTTCATGCTCGTCACTCGATTCCACCTACGAACTCTAGCGCAAGCGGGTCTGGTGCACGCTAAATCCATCGGGGCCAAACGTCCTTCCACTGGTGTGACATGGACGCTTAGATTGGAGGGGGGACCAACTTTGGTGTCGTCCAAATCATAGGAAGTCGTTTCAAAATTACGAGGTCCATTCCAAAATAGCCTTAGTGTTGTTCTCAAAAAACGGGATGTTGATGTGTAGTGATATCTTAATAGGCCAGTAACAGCCACTAGATACTAGTTATCACTTTTGTCGAATTGTTATGTTACGCGGCTACTAGCCAAAAGGTCCCAGGATCGATCCTTGGCGATAATTCAATTTCCATATTGCCGTGACACCACAATGCAAAACGTCCCATTGGTGAACTTGGATGACGGACCTTCAAACAACTGCCGTAGCGCCATCTAACTACATCAAACGCAACCAAAGCAAAGTCTTCAAACTCTCTTGACGCAGCAGTAGCAACAAGTCTGTCCATCAGCAACACAAAGTAGTTGGACTCACTTGCCGCAATAGCAACACTCACATGCTCGCCAAAACGCTTGTTGCTAAAAATTGCTCGTCTCTCCGCGACTCACTGGTGGGGGAAGAGTATTGTAGTGGTGCCTTCATAAGCCCATAGCAACCACTAGACACTAGTGATTGCTTTTGTCGTATGATTACGCTACGCGGCTACGAGCCAAAAAGTACCAGGTTTAATCCTTGGCGACAATTTTATCTCCACATTGGCGTGAAACCACAATCCATTCCGACACAGATGTGATTAAATTAAGCTGAAATGGGGAATGTAAACATACTTTCTCGAGTGAAATCACGTTGATAGCTCGATTTATATTTGAGCTAGCAAAGTGCTTCAGTAAGTGTTGTGGAAATAAGGTGTTTAGGTGCTGTCTTCAAGTATCTTCCTTAGCTGAAGTATCTTTATTATGAGCGGGAGCTATAAATCACATTACCTTCTTGATTGTAGTGGGTCATTTTCTGATAAAAACATCTTTTATCGCCCACGGTTCATCAGGATGGCCTAGAATTCATCTTATCCGTGATCTTCATTGCTTCCCTCCTTCGTAGAGCTTCAAAGACTGGGGATTGAGGTTATTAGAAGATTCTTATTAACACATTAAAGGCGGGAATCGTAGAATTACGATTTGATCCGCGTTACCTAGCATACTTTCGTCAAGATTCCCAGCCTTTAATGTGTTAAGTGTCCAGCCAGAATTCACGATTATGGAATTTCGCTTATGTATAAAATATGTATTTATTACATTAACTAACCGCCTTTGGCGAACAGCTGGTTTGCCATGAGTAATGCAATCTAAAATTTTCAATTAAATCACATATTCATTAGCCTTGAAGTAATTCTGGGCATTGATTGGCCTGAAATTAATATTTTCTTTAAGATGATGGACGAAAAGTTCAAAAAGAACACGTTTCCCTAATAATATTCTTTAATTTTATAAATCAGTCAGTTTTAATTATCGGCTATGCTTCCAAAATATTAAAAATCTTTTTTTCAGTGATGTTGCAAAAATATTAAATATATTTTTTTAAAGAAAGCGAAAAAGGGAAAAAATTATTGAATTAATGATGCAAATATTACAAACGATTATAGAAATATGCCATTAGGTCGGGATTTCAATGCATATCCTGTCTAAATTCAATCAGGTTTACCAGGTTTAATCAGGTTTAAGATTTGTTGAATTAATTATTTAGATATTGCAAACGATTATAGAAACCCTTGCTTTGCATTTATTTTTTTAGAAAATATCACATTTTATATTTCTTTTATTTTATCCAGTCACGTGCTAAAAGTTGCATATCTTTAGATTTATTTTGCGATGATAGTTTTTTTTTTTTAATTTGAACTTCCGTCATCATTTTCTTTTCTTTTATTCAGCCACGTGCTAAAAAACATGGTTAAAATATTTCTTTAAAAATTCGTTAAAATTAGAAGCTTGAGTTATACATTAAAACACTGATACCATTAGAAAGCTAATTTTTTAATCTTTAAATTGATGTTAAAATCATGTTTGTCCAATAATATTTTCGGAACTTATAGCGGAAAAACGTCGAAATTTCGCTTAAATTTTAATTAATTCAAATTCTAATTAAAAATTCGAAAAAAGGGCTCCGAGTTGCACATTCCCGACCTCCAAGGTATACATGTACCAAATTCGGTAGCTGTAGGTCCAACGGTCTGGCCTGTAGAGAGCCAAAACACACAAACACACATACACACACACACATTGAGCTTTATTATAAGTATAAATTAGGGAAACTTTTAGAAATTTTAACAAATAATTCCTATTTATTCAAGGGAATCGATTGTATTTTTAATTTTAAGCAATTGTATTTGGCTTTCATAATTATTGTTTTTGTAGATAATTGTAAATAAATATTACTTATGTAATAGCTCATAGAACTAATGTTTATATTTATAGGAAGCATTTGAAAATTATGAAATAAAAAGTTCATTCCTTGATTAAGTGCCGTCTAAGAAGTATGGAAATTCCTTGAAAACTGTATAAAGCAGAAACTTTGTATGATCTGATCTTTGTATGGTTCAAAGACAAATGGAACCGACCATCTATTTGTCTTCAAATGGGTCAGAGTAGCATCGATGGTTTCCATGTGGCCACAAATTCGAAACAAAATTAAACATAGATGTAATAGCTCATGGAACTAATGTTTATCTTTATAGGAAGCATTTGAAAGTTATGAAATAAGAAGTTCAATCCTTGATTAAGTACCGTCTAAGAAGTGTAGAAATTCCAAGAAAACTGTATGAAACTGAAACTTCGTAGGATATTTGTAAACAAAGTAGTAAATGGCATATTTATGACTGAAAACGTCAAACGTTTTACACCAAAAATTCATCAAATATAATTTTCCACAGCTATTTATTAATATTATAGTTTTATTAGTCAGTGATGCATCAGTATTTCTGGCGAGCGGGAAGATTTATTTTGCAAAATATTTCATTATTACATATCTTGTATATTCCCTCTAACAAAGATATCATTGGATGTTTTTGTTCAAATTGAGAGAGATTTGCTCCATTAGATTTAACTTATACTTTTTATTGAAAAAACATTAATATATCATAAACAAAATTGAGTGCGTCTGGAGCAAACTTTAAATTCATACGAACTAATATTTTATTATGAAAGACAGACTTGGAAAATCAAAAGTCAATAAACCAATTGAAATATTAATGTTTTTAAGCTTCTAGATGTAAAAAAAAAGTTAATTGAAACATATTTTATTTTTAACAAACATTTTTTAATTGATTTTATGTGTAAATGAGCGCATTATTCCTAATTTACTTTCTTTTTTATAGATACAGTTTATGCGCCTGGCAATTCTTGGAATTACAAATCCTTTCAAATATAATTTTTATATAAAATATAAAATCCTGTTATCGTCTGCTTTTAATTAAAACTTAATTAATTAACCGGTTATTTAAAAAAATTTTCATAATTAATTTTCTCGGCATGTTATTGACATTTGTTATATTAAAACTAAAATAAGGTTAATTTAGCTTAGTTTAAAGCAAGGTTAAATCACGACATTAAAATGATCAATCCGTTCTTAAAAGATTTATTATAATAAATTGAAATTTATTTTTTAAAAATGGTACAGTAGTTCAAAAATTAAAAATGAGAAATTTTATTAATTTCCAATTCACTAAATATTGAATTTATAATTTTTTGCTTTGAAAAATTGACAGTATTCTTTCTTACGTCTAATATAAAAAGTGTGCAAAATTTAGTTGCCGTTGGTTCACTGTTCGTTTAGTTTCCATTGTTCCATCAGTTGTTTTAATGAAAAGACGTGGAACATACATGCATGTATGGATACATAGCCACAATGGTTATTATATAAATTAATATTAGTAAAGATTTGAAACGATAAATTAAAGCATAACGAAATCTATATGAATAAAAATGAATGTTTGTCTATATGTATCTTATGCAGTGCCGTAGCGTTCATCCGATTGCGATGAAACTTTGTACTTATTACTTGCACTTATTTGTTTCTGCTGAATATGGAAGAACAAAAATATTGCCAACCCTGAAGTCTTGAATAATAAAAGTTTCAAAAAATTAATATTGTTTACGCTTCTCCTTTATATATCACTCAATTTCAAAGAATGTATTCATTTATTCATTTCCGAAATGAAAATAAAAATTCTATCTATCATTCCTAATTAAACAAGACAGTTACTTTTAATCTCAAATGATATTCCCAAAATTATTTCTTTTGCTTCAGCAACGCGCCGGGTACCAGTTAGTAAGATATAAAATAATTTCATAGGTATATTCTCCGGAATTCAATTTTTAATTTAGGCAGGAAAGAACAGAGGTTTTTCTGTTAAAAATAGTACACAAAAGAAAATAGACTCACAATTCAGTTAAAATTAGACACGTTTATTGAGAACGTGAAAGTAATATTCACATTCGAATACTGGAAATGACGAACAAACCACAGCTGTTTTTCAGTGAGCTTACTTCTAAGATTTTTCTCTGTAAAACGTCGCAACTGAAAGCAACGTCGAAAGTTTTTATTTGTTCAAGGACATTCTTTACTGAGGACATACATGAAGGACTACGTTGATATATTCGGCGTTGCTCGGAGTTAAAATATTTTGAAGCACAATATCTTAATAGTAAAAAATACTTTTGCACAAAATATTATGATATTCAAAGTTATTTATAGCTTTTAATTAAAAATGGAATGTAAATTGAATCAGACGATTTTTGAAATTCACTGATATTTAGATTTCATTTTAAATTGTAAATATTTGTTGGATTAATGTAACGAATATTTATAATTTATAAAGAAATCTAAATATCAATGAATTTTAAAAATTGTCTGATTTCATTTTAAATTGTAAATGTTTGTTGTATTAATGTAACGAATATTTATAATTTACAAAGAAATCTAAATATCAGTGAATTTTTACAATCATCTGATTTCATTTTAAATTGTAAATGCTTGTTGCATTAATGTAACGAATATCTATAATTTAAAAATAAATCTAAATATCAGTGAATTTTAACAATCGTCTGATTTCATTTTAAATTGTAAATGTTTGTTGCATTAATATAACAAATATTTACAATTAAAAAAAAATCTAAATATCAGTGAATTTTAAAAATCGTCTGATTCAACTTACATTCCCTTTTTAATTAAAACCTATAAAAAACTTGACACATCATAATATTTTGTGCAAAAATATTTTTTATTGAGTTGAATCAGACGATTTTAAAAATTTATTGATATTTAGATTTCTTTTTAAGTTGTAAATATTTTTTATATTAATGCTGCATAAACGCTGAATTTTAAGGAAAATTTTGTTCATTGGAGCGATTGGTTTATTTTAAGCATAGTTAAATCATATTTTAAGACAAAAAAATTGCAAAAGACTTACGAAAGAGAAAATTTTAAAAATTAGTGACTGAATTGTTAGAAATATAAGAAAGAAAAGTTTTTATTATTTTTTAAATTTATTGAATATTTAATTATTTCTTGTATTTCAAAAAGTTCACAGTATTCTTTCTCATGTTTTATGTAAGAAGTGTGCAAAATTTGACCGACCTATTCGGTTTCAAAAATTTTCAATTTTATTTAATCGAGAGCATAATGCACATTCAATTACAAAAGAGAAAGGAAATATTATGTTTAAAATGTATTAACAAAAATTATGTTAAATTTTTATTTTTCAAAAAAAAAGTTCAACCGGGTTATAAAAGTGAAAAACTAACCGTATCTTTTAAATTTGTAAAAGAAAAAATCCAAATTTTTAACATTTTTCGCATAACCCTTTGATTCACATTAGAATTATCTTATTCCAATAAATTTAGGAATTTAACATAAATCAAGAAAAAATATTTTTGTGTTACTTACTCAGATCCATCTGTTTTTAAAGGTGGTATTCAACTATACTTAACTTGACCACAGCAAACAGTTTTCTCAACTTTTTCCTACCTATTCCTTTCTGATTATTTTATGAATTCTTATAGGAATGACCCACAAGCTGAATTTTGTAATTCTTTGTGCTAGAATCAAAGCAATGAGTAATTTTATCATATCATATTAAAATTTCCTACACCAAAAGAAGTTTATGCGTTTATTTGATTAGTAAAATATTTATCCGTCATAAGAATTGTTCCTACTGTATTGCTGAAATGGCAAACTATTTTAAACGGCTTCAGGTCAAGACGTTTGTTGTTAAATAAAGAATAACTTTGAAATGTGAAAACATGGAGAAAAGATAGAGTTCTATTTCTATGGCAAAAAGAATTAAATTTGCAGTGGAAAATTACCAAATATCATTTAAAATTTTCAACAGCCAAAAAATGAACGAAGCTATACCAATGTTTTAAAATAAGCATTGGACATAGCATGTTGGGAATCATATTTCCGTACGTACAAAGCTGTTGAAATTAAAATTCATTAACTCAGTGAGGTGCGATAGACGCTCTAATCATCCTAATGACACAAGATTTGAGCAATACAAATTTAACATAACCTTCTTAGCATTTATAAAATTAAAAATAAGATAAACATAATTAATAAAAATTGTTAAAATAAATGCAAAATATATTAGAAAAAGGAAAAATACATTGAGCGATAATACTGGTCCCATAAACAAAAATCACAAGTTTGGGTGGCACCACAATTTGTGACTTCTTGCGTACAGCCGACCAACCCTCCACTACTGAACGTAGCAGTATTGACAGGATCTGTTGTGGTAGCCTGCTGTCTTAAGTATTGTCCACCATTACATTGACCGATCTGACAAACGAGCATTCTTTTCCAGTTAATTACTGTCCTTCTTCCACATCTTCACACTCTCAAACAGTTGGTAAAAAAATGACAATCTTTGACATCATGCTCTTCAGTGTTTTGGGATGACTTGGTACCATCATTACTGTATTTGAATCATTATTTTCAATCTTCAGGTTTTTTTCCCTTAACTCTGAGATTTCAATACATTCCTTTAAATAGTGGTAAACAGTACCCATTTCTCCACAAATGCATTTATTTTCTTGCTTTCTCTCAAATCTTTGGAAATCCCCCATGTCCAGATATTTTTTGGATTATCAGTGAATGGTATCTTCTTATTTTTATTTCTTTGTTAGGAATAAAGTCGAAAGCGACTCTTTCTTTTTTCGACCTGTACCATCTACCAAACCATTTAATTCTTCTCTCAATTCCCCTTTTAAGGCATTCAGTTGATTTGGGGACAATTATATCAACACTCTCTGTGTCTCCAACTTCGCATAGTGATCCGCCTTTCATTACCATATATCCCAGTATGGGTCTTAACCCAATTCAGTTCAATCTACTTGTCAATTTTAACACTTTTTATCTTTTCTTTTGTCGTTCGTCTTTCCTCCACAATTTGTGACTGTGTGATTTAACAGACACCGGCTAGCTCAAATAAAATTATAACTAATATGTAATGAACTATAGTCAAAAACAATTAGATACGGCATAATTAACACATAAGACAATTTAGACAAATCCTAACGATGTTATATTACCGAGAGCCAGTGGTAGATAACATGGTTTTCTCTAACGTCGTATGATGGCTATTAGTCTTTTTGTTACAAGTTATATAACTTGAAGGAATAAATTTAAAAAAAAAATTAGAATGTTACAACAAATAGCCCCATTTAGCTCATGCTTCTCCAGTTTTTGAAATTTCTACTCATTTTGAAATGCTGCGTTGCAAATGAAAAATTCACTACACAGTTCCCAAAAAAACAAACTTTAGATTCTTAGATATCAATTTATGTGTTCAGTTATGTTTACCAAATGATTCTATATATCAATTTATGCGAGCAGTTATGTCTACCAAATGATTCTAGATATGAATTTAAGTGCGCAATTATGTTTACCAAGTGATTCTAGATATCAATTTATGTGAGCAGTTATGTTTGCCGAATGATTCTACATATCAATTTATGTGAGCAGTTATGTTTACCAAGTTATTCTGATATCAAATGAATACTCCATTGTACTAATATTTCACCAAACATCAACTGGCATTTGTCAAAATTCATTCTTTCTAATAAAATAGCTTCTGTCTTTCTAACGTTTAAATGCAAATATAACATGAGTTCACTGTAAAAATAGTAGAAGTATTTCTCAAAAGGTTTTTCAGTTAATAATTAGGTATTGTGCACTTATGTGCAAAATCTATATAAATAAAAGTGAATGTTTGTATGTGTGTCTCTTATGCGCTGCCGTATCGCTCATACGATTCAGATAAAACTTCGACAACTTATTGCTTGCAGTTACGCGAAGGTTATTGGCATAATACAATCATCTAAAGCAGAGGTGTCCAAACTACGGCCCGCGGGCCAAACCCGGCCCGCCAAGTGATTTTATCCGGCCCGCGGAGGGTTTTAAAACATAATGATGTTTTTGCCCAAACCTTTTCATTTTCATAAAGGTATATCGAAAAACTACGTGGCCAACAAAACGGAGTTGTTGTACTTGACCAAACACAAATGTCTATCGCGCTGTTAAGTTATAAGACTAAATAAAAAAATATATTTCGGTAACTCAAACATAAAAGAAATTTTATAAAGAAAAATTTCAAAAGCGATATTCTGATTTGGACATGAATTCAAAAGAAATTCGGCTGTTCCAAAATCCATTTGATTGCAACGTTGCTGAAATTTCAAGCCAGCTTCAAATAGAAATTATTGATCTTCAAGCAAACGAACAAATCAAGGACAAATACAAGGAAGGAAACTTAATAGATTTTTATAAATATTTGGGTGCAAAAGAGTTCCAAATTTGAAGAAATTTGCTCGTAAATTCATTTCAATGTTTGGGACTACTTACGTGTGCGAACAAACTTTTTCTCGAATGAAGTATCTCAAATCAAAATATAGAGCAAATTTATCTGATGATCATTTGCAGTCATTGCTTATGATTGGTGTAACAAATTTTGATCCCAACTATAAAGACATTCTTCAACAAAAAAAAAACAGTTTCATCATTCGCATTAGAAGTTGCATGAAAATATTTAAATTTATATAAAATAATTATATAATTATACTTTGTTTGTTTAGTATTTTGTATTTTCAAGTTACAATAAAATAGTATTAATCAATAGTATTTAATGCTACTTTACTCATAATCATATTTTTCAATTTGTGTATACATGTGGCCCGTATAACATGGATCTAATTTCGATCCGGCCCGTGCTGCAAAAAGTTTGGACACCTCTGATCTAAAGTATAAAAAATATTTTCAGATCTATTTACTTCATCTATTAACCATAGATTAACCACCAAATAACTCATGAAAGAGACACAACAGATTCAGTAAAGATGCTAAATTCAAGCAAGACGTTAATATTTCCTAGCTGTTGTATGTAGATGCATTTTAAGTCTTTCTCTGATAGTTAATAACTTTATTAGAGAGTGTGCGAGAAAGCTTCAGGGAAACCAATCCTAATGGTTTGAAATGTCAACTAAAAAATTAATAAAATTTTAGCGTTTTTTTGCAGCAACTTCCAAAATATTATAGTACAAAAAATCTTGTACCCTCATAGCTTTAAAAAAATTGTTTTCAACTCTATTAAAGATTTTATGATATAAATATATTTTCTATGTTAAATCAATTTTAAAACAAAATATTTTAAGCACGTTTTTTAACATTATACTTGAGAATTCTGAAAAAATATTAAACGAATCTTTAGAAACAATAAATCGTTTCTTTCCTTACCATTCTGAAAGAACACCAAGGTTTGCAATTCTAAAAAAATACACAAATCTAATATATAAAAATGAATATTTGTTTGTCGAATAGAACAACAGAAATAGAATAAATACTATTTATACTTTTGCTTTATATATATTTCAGTTTCAATGAATGTATTCATTGCCGACAAGAAAATAAATATCATTCTTCCTATCATTCTTAATTAAACAAGAATTCAAATTCGAAACGATATTTCCAAGATTATTTTTACTATGGCAGTAATGCGCCGGGTACCAGTAAGTATTATATAAACTATGGATTACCACAATGGAATTTCTAGTTATTATAAATCCTCAACACTAATACTAATATTTTAAATATATTTAATCGAAATTTATTAAAAAATTAAGATGTGATAGCATCATAAGAATGAAAATAAGAATATTGGCAATGATATTAGCATAAATCCGTTCTACGGTTTCAGAAATAGCCTCTTGCTCACATTAGAATAATTCACAAGCGAATATTACACAATGTTTATTCGTTTCTCCACGAAATGTAATTGCCAATATGAGACTGTAGACTATTTGATGAAAAGGATTCGGAATCACTACAACAGAGACATTTCACACTTCGCTAATTTCATGAATATTGTTATGTTCAAAACACCGTGTCAGACGATTTAATTGAAATGCTGTGAACTAGTTTTCAAAGGGATAACTATTTTGAAAGACTCATTTCATTTGCAATTCAAAATTCGATATTTTCTAACAAACATTTCAAAGAAAGGTTGCTAGTTCTAAAGATTTGTAAGCTATATGAGACGCCAGGAAGCCAAAATATCGATGTCAATTAAACAAAAGCAAAAACTTTTCTTTTTGCATCAGACATCTTTTATTTCAAATTGGGTGAATGGTTGATTTTATTTAAGTTCGATGGACTAATTTGCAGTTGGTTCTTGTATTAGATTTGGATAGAATAAGATTATTTTAAAAAATCAAATATCATTTTTTTTTAAAAACGATAATAATGAAAATTCATCGGAATCGATTATTGTTGATTTTGTTAGATAACGGAATTGTTCTTTTTTAGATAAGAATTCTATACAACGATGGGATTTAAGAAGGGTGAAAAGAACTAAAGTCATCCATATAATTGTTATATCATCGTGACTTTATTTGAAAAATATAACCATATTTTTTGTTACATTTTTGAGAAATACACTAAAATTTAATTAAAATATAAAACCTTCAGGGTTAGCCACCGACAAAACTTTCTCGCATAATCTATACTTATAATAAAGCTCAATGTGT